>JAFIRS010003701.1:0-119485 GCA_018342105.1 Gonioctena quinquepunctata | reverse complement strand
CATCTATAATAAATAAACAATCCCTTGAAATGTTTTGCAGAAAAAACAATCCCTCCCCGCAAACAAATAGAAAAAACCCCCACCCTCGATATATGAAGAAAAAACTCAAAGTACCCTTTTGGCATACAAAAAAAAAGGTTTTGAAAAAAAGTAAAACAATAAAATAAAAACTTACGTTTTTAGATGTTTGGTAGATGCACACACACAAACTCAGAGAGCGGGAGCACTGAATAGAACGATGTTTACAGTTCAGAGGACAGATGAAGAATGAAGCTGACGGTGGGGATCGGTCACCACATCAATTTCCTACTGCGCAATTCGAAAACTGCCAACTCGACAAAATTCTCAGAACTGGATGATGCAATCATTTGGCCGATCCCACACCGCTTCCATGTCGCCGACAGTGCCTTAGCCCGCTTAGATACAAATACGAATAGTAATCGTTAGACTTATCCCACGGTTCGAGCGTGCAGCTGCATACTCTCTTATCTTGTTAATGTAAACAAACTCTTTCACAAAGGATGCCGCCGATATCTTATCTCAGTTAATGTAAACAAAGGATGCCGCCGATATCCGGTCGCTTAAATAAACAACTGATAAGAAGTGCTGACGTAGATAATATTCCTGCAAAGACTTGTCGGTTGAGTCATAGCCGCATCATCGCTGGCTCCTCCCACTTTCCAAAATGGCCGCCGCCATTCACTGATCACGTGACACTTCCGTCCGACCAATGCCGTTGACGGATATTGGTTGACACCCCCATTTCAATATGCTGCTCGGCTATTGGATAGCGGCCGGCGGCTATCACCACTCCCACGACCTATCACAGCTCTCTCCACCCCCACTCTCAATCACACACTCCCATACACAACATGGCTGCCACCATTCCGACCAATCACAGACCACTCATCCCCCACCCCTACCCACATACAACCACCCCCACCCCTCTCTACCGCCATTTTTTCACAAACCCCTCCCACAACGAACCGCCCATGACCGCCACCATCATCCCTACCCCCACCCGAAAACCACCCCCTCAACCGCTCGCCAAAACCCACCCCTAAATAGGGGATGAGTTAGAACCCGCATAGCATTACTACTACCAATTGAATGAGGATGATTTGATAGGCGACAGGAATTTTGTGAAATTATGACTACGAGAACATCTGCTTTTCTGATGAGTCTGAATTATTTTTGAATTCGACTGTGAATCGTCATAATTGTCGTTATTGGTCAGATGCCAAACCACATGTTTTCCACGAAGTCCATACTCAAACTCACCAAAAACTCAATGTCTGGGCCGGTATTTTTGGGAAACCGTTTGATTGGACCAGTATTTTTCGACGGTAACCTGACAGGAGAAACTTATTTGGAATTATTGAATGAATTTGTTTATCCATCATTAGTAGACATCATTGAAAATGACGATCGTTTCCATGGATACCACTTGATATTTCAACAGGACGGGGCACCTCCACATTATGCACAGCCTGTTAGGGCGTTTTTGGAAAGAATGTTTCCTGGAAGTTAGTTGGAAGAAGAAGCTCTATAGAGTGGCCACCCAGATCTCCAGATATAACCCCACTCGATTTTTTCCTGTGGGGGTTACTTGAAATACAAAATATTTGCAACCGAACCAGAATCTCTGGAAGATTTACGAAGGAGAAATATTGAAGAATGCCGTCGAATGACGCCGGAAATACTACGAAATGTGAGGTCTCGTTTTGAACAGAACTTGTACTATTGTATGGAAATGGGTGCTAGACAGTTTGAACATTTAGTTCATTGACAAAGATGATTATTGCGACAGTTGCTTTATCAGATATTGTTTTTATTGATTGAGTGAATGAAAAGTGATTTCCCAACTTCAAGTTCCTATATCTCGAAAATGAATCGATAGAATTAATTTATTTTTGTTGTTTGATATTGAAAAGAAAAATATATATCACTTGCCACATGTTGGCATTTCAAAATTCAGGGGTGGTGGTCACAGCTCCGAGGGATGGAATGTATTTCGGGTGAATATCATCGCGAACGATGTCCTCCTCAAAAATGTAGATGACATGTCCGAGCGTTCTGCCGACCAACAGAGCCGCTGTTTCGTTTTCAATGGCCCACTCTGTATAGTTTCTCCTCGAAGTTTTATGGATATTAATCCCTTCAGTTTACGTCTTCTAGTGAATGTTACTATGGTGGATTTTTGAGGGTTGATATTCAATCCCTCCAAGTCTGCCCATCTGGTTACCAAGCTTAGTGCCTCTTGCATGCAATTCTAAGCGTGGTGTTGAATTTTTCCTGTTTTATGACAACTATGTCGTTGGCGTATCCAAGGGTTTTATGACCATTTTATTTCAGAGACCCCAGGAGTCCGTTCAGGACCAGATTCTGCAGGACTATAGAAAGAACTCCCTCCTGCGGGCATCCTCTGGGATACTACTGGGATCCGGGATACTACTGACTCCTGAATTGGGGTTGTGTCTATCATCCTGTTTTTCAGCATTGAGTCTATCCAGGCCACGCAAGGTTCCTCGATTCCTCTCCGTCTGAAAGCACCTCATATGTCTAGAAAGGCCGCTATTAATACCGTTTTGTTTTCCAGCTTGTTCATCACTGTCTCCACCAGTTTATGGAGCAGCCGGTCCTGTGAGCATTTTGTTCCCAGTGGTCTCCCTACCAGTACCTCTTCCTTCATCCACCAGCTTCTCCAGAGCCTTTAGCCCAAAAGACATCAGACTTATTGGTCTTTGAGACTTCTCTGTTTTCTGTCCAATTTTCCAGGTTTTGTTATGAAGATTTCTCCAAGTCTTTGGTATGTATCCAAGACTCAGGCTGCCTCTGAGTATTTCAAAGAGCCTGCTGTAGTTCCGTTGCCCTTCGTTTCCTGCAATAGTACTGGGGAAATCCCGTCTGGTCCCGGTGGTTTGAATGGTTCAAGGAGCTTATTGCCCATTGTAATTTCTAATTCTTTACCACTTTTTTCGCTAATGTCCAACTTCCTCTGGAGCCCCTTTTCGGAGCCTCCAGTACATTTCCATTAGCAGGTGTCTGTACTATTTGAACTTCAGGAAAGTGAACCCCAAAGAGTTCCATTATACTTTCTCCTCCTGTGGTGGTGTACTCTCCTTGGTCCCAATAGTCTCTTCTCATCCATTTTTGGAATCCCACGATACCCCTGTCGGTGTTCTGTGGAATTTCCGAATCAAGCTAGACAGTCTGGAATGCAGTGGCGTAGTGAATTAGGTTCCGTAACACTGCCTTTTCTCATCGTCCTGATTGAGAGCCATCTTCTCACTGAGACAGAGCTTCATTCTCTCCGGATAAACAGCTGCTCATCTTAGTCCTAGGGCTGCGTTAGATTCTGTAAACCACGTCGTTCAAACTTTTCTTTACCTCGTACGTTCCTTCTCAAAACGGTGATTCTTTGGGGGATTCACCCTTCTTTCCACCAATCCTCCTTAACTAGCTTTCGAATCATATCCTGTTCACATCCAGTCACCTGCCAATATGAATCTCTTCCGAACTGTTTCATGATATTTTATTATGCATTGATACATATTTTCATTGTTGTACATTTTACTGTGAGGATCTTCTAACCTATAACTATTTTTAGCATCTCCATTCTCTACCTCGTAAGGTCCCTCAAATGGCATTTGTAACTTGGCACATATGCCTCGTCTACTGTTAGGTACCTTAGATTTTTTACTATAACTAAATCTCCCTTGAAAGATGAAAGATTTTTCTGAATCTCCCTTCTTGAATGTGGTTCTTTTTGTACCTCTTTTATTTTCATTTTTAATGTATTTTGGTGCATTTCTTCGAATTCTTATATTGACTTTTTCCATTACCTCTTCCAAAATTCTTTCATTCATTGTCCATTCTTTCTCAGGCACTCTCCCAGTCATAATGTACCTTGAACATTCTTCAGTAACCGTGCTTGGAATATCATTAAAATATTCTTCTATCATTTCCAACTTTTCATCCTATATTTTGTGATTCCCTTGAGATGTTAACCTCAAATATTTTATCACCTCTTGTATGTATCTCTCTGTAGGGTTTGATGAAGGATGTCTTTACTTGTAAATTTTAATTCTATACCACTATCCCCAGTAAATTTCCTCATTTTATCATTTGTAAAATATGTAGCATTATCCAGAATTATTTGTTCAGGTTTCCCTATTTCTACTATGAATTTTTTAATGAACTTTTAACAGTTTTAAAATTGGTTTTCTTTGTAGGACATAATTCAATGAATTTTGAAAAATGGTCCATAATTACTAAAATATGTTTATTATTGTTATAACTTTGTATTAAATTGCTAACAAAATCTATTGAAATTATTTGTAATGGTTTGCTTCTGATGATACTTTTGGGTTCATTTTTATTTATTTTATTTTTATGTTCCCAATTGGCATAATTACATTTGTTATTATATTTATAGTAATTCCAAATCTTGTAAACATATATATTGGTCCCTGAATATCATCCAAGTTTTCCTAATTCCTATATGTAAATATTTTTCATGAATATATTTAATAACTTCTTCTGATAATTGTTTTTTTTAATATACTTCTCACCATTAACAATTTGAATTATTATACCATTTATTTGTACTGTTCCTTTTTTTGCCTTATCTGAAATTTGTTTTGATCTTCTATAATTTTGCTTTCCGAAAATAAACCTGTATTACTTTTGAATACATTTTTCCCTATTTTGATTTGTCTAGGCATATGAGATTTTTCCATCTCCATTCTTGTTAATGTATCAGTTACTATATTTTGTTTTCCTGGTATATGTCTAATTTCAAACTTATACTCTTGAAGTAACAATGCCCATCTATGCACTCTGTTACTTGCATATTTGCAGTTCACTATGGGCATTAGTGCTTCATGGTCTGTTTCAATATAAAATTTTCCTCCTAATGAATAAAATCTTAATTAAGTAATGCAAAAAATTATACTAGCCAATTCCAGTTCAGATACACTGTAATTACGTTCATATTTTTTAGTAATTCGTGATACAGATGATATAGGAACTTCTTTCCCTTATTGGATTTGAACTAACACCCCTGCAAATATTTGTATAGATGCATCTGTTTTTAAAATTTACATTGTAATCAGGATGAAAAATCTTTGAATTTTGTGTGAATACTTCCTTCAATTCTATAAATGCCCTTTCTTGTTCATTACCCCATCTCCATTTAACTTTCTTTTTCAAAAGTTCCAATGAAGGTAACTCTTATTACTTAGGTCTGGAATTAGTTTTTTGAATAGTTTAATATTCCCAAAAATCCTCTTGGTGTTTTCAAATTGTATGGCCTCATATTCCCTGATAGTTCTTATTCTTTCAGATCCATTTCTACACCTTTTTCATTTATTCTATATCCTGAATAACTAATTTCCTTTTGGAAATACTCACATTTATCTATGTTTATTTTAAGACCTGCTCCATCTAGTATGTGAAATATTTGTTTCAAATGTTCTCTGTGTACTATTTCATTTTCTGAGTATATTAAAATATCATCAATATAACTCTTTCCAATGCTGGACAGGCACTTTGTAAACTATATGGAACGACACAAAACCTATAAACTACCCCTTCTATACAAAATCCTGTATAGTTTTTGGAATTTTGATGCAATGGTATTAACCAAAAACTATGTTTCAAATCAATTTTGGAAAAAATGTTTGCATTTGTGATTTTACAAAAAATAGTTTCTATATTTAACGGAGATTCATATTGTGGTATTGTAATTTTGTTCAGTTCTCTGGCATCTAAACATAATCAAAGTTCACCATTTTTCTTTACAACTACAACTACTGGATTTATATAATTACTAGTACTTCTTTCAATTATTCCTTGTTTCAGCATTTTTCCAACTCTTCTTCTACTTGTTCTCTATATTTGTATGGAATTGGATAATTTTAGATCTGAATTTTTCTGTTTCTTCAACTTCTATTTTGTGTACATACTCGTTCGCTATTCTAGATTCATACATTATTAACTTCTTATATTCATCAATATACCCTCCATTTTCATCATTACATTTATATTTCTCATTATATACTTCATTATTATTATTATCATCATTATTACTCCCATTTCTCACATTCATTCCTCTCATACACAAAATATTTTTATCTTTATTTCTTCTTCTTTCTTCGAAAAATTCAAACCATTTACCATCCATTTCTATACATTTTTATCATAGTCGATTTTAGCTTTTACTTTTTCTAATTGATCAGTACCAATGATTATATCAAATTCCTTATCTTTAACTACCAGCAATCGCAAATCGATGTTTTTATTATCTATCTCCAAATTAAAATTTATATAGTGATTTGTTTCTGCTAATTTTTTTCCAATAATACCTATTAAATTTGTTTTAGGCATTTTTACCATTATATTTTTGATTTTCAGAAAATTTTCTAAACTACCTCCTTTAAACGAAGATGCCTCGAACCAGTATCTATTAAAATTTTTACTTTTTTATTCCCTATACTACCTGCTAATATTATTGGCCCTATAAATTGTTCATTTTCTATATTTTCATTTATCATTATACATTCTATGGTGTGTTCATAATTTGCATTGTCTAGCTTAACATATGGTCTATTTTTTTTTGGGGTTTATTTATTTATTGTTTTCCCCATTATATTCATATGTCCCTCTCCTACAGATAAATTCTCAGCACTTTGGCTCCTTCTGTGAAGATAGACTCGTTTTGTTTGATCATTATTTCCCTAAGTGTTAATGAATGGATTTTGTTGAGGTTGTCTGTTGTAAAACATTCTTTGCCCTTGACACAGTTGTCGATTGTTGTTATTATTTTGTAAATTATTCCTATTATTATTATTGAAAGTGTTATTTTAATAATTATTATTTTGGTTTCTATAATTTCTATAACTGTTTTGATTTTCGTTATTGTGATTATTTTGTCTGTTATAATTTCTGTTTCTGTCTGAATAGTAATTGTTGTTATTATAATATCTATTGTATCTGTAATTGTTTTCATTCATTGTATTTCTATTATTATTTTGATTATTCATATACCTATTTTGCTGATTATTATTTTGATTTCTATAACTGCTTTGTATATACCTCTGTTGGTTATGGTTTTCCCAACTTTTGTATGACTGAGTTCTCTCTAATCTGAGTTATATTGACTCGATTTATCCATAGTTTTTATGTCATGCATATTTATAATTTCAAATATTCCTGCTTAAAATGTCTACTAATATTTCCTACTATGTCTTCCTCTCTCATAAGAGGATTGAGGTATTGGGCCATTGCAAAAAGTTGTATAGCATAATTATTATAATTGGTACTTCTTTTTTCATCGAATTTACCAAATTGTAATTTATCCCTAATAATGGGTTGTGCATTTTCTCCCCAGTATTGTTTAATAAATAAGTTTTCAAAGTCTTGGAAATTATTTATGTTTTTCTCTTGGCTGTTAAACCAAACACAATGTTGATTGATCAAATACTGTCTGATGATTTCTTTTAATTCTTCTTTAGAGTTGATATGTCTGGTATTGTTTTCAATAACTTTTATAAACGTTATGGGGTGTAATTTATGTTACTATCAAATTTATTGTTTATTTGTACCCCTTGACAGGTATTAATAATCCTATTTTCTATATTAGTGTCTTATCTCCTTTGTTCTATAGATTTAATCTTTTCTTCTGAAATTTAAATTTTTTCTTGATTTTGATTTTATTTTGATTGAAGCTACCTTTTTCTTTTAATTTATATTTGTTCCTTTTGTCGGTTAATTTTTTATTAATCATATTTATATCTTAATTTTTTCAGTATTATTACCTATATTTACTGTGATATCTTTTATTCGTTTGTCATTTTGTTCTACTTGATTATTGATAGTTGATATTCCTTCGAGTTATAGCTACATAAAATTCTTCATTATTTTGTACTATTTTTGTTTCTAATTGTTTTTGCAATTGTAAAAATTCTTCTTTATTTTCTCCAGATTTTGATTGCATTTTATCCTATTCCAGCTCAGTCAGATACGCCTATGAACATGAGTCAGCTCCATCTCAGCAGTCGGTTCTGTGATCTGTATTGCCGACTTGGCACTAACGATTCGATGAGAAATGCTGAAATGCTGCAGTGGGGGAAAAGTGTGGTTAGATGAAACACAGATTGCAGAGAATACACAAATGGTTGTTTTTATTCAGCTAAAAACCTTAAAACTGCCCTAATCTGCGATAATTACCCTATACCAAAAAGAAACAATATATGAAATGGTGCAATTTGAATATAAGTGATGATTATTAATAGGAAGAATATTTAAAATTATGGTCAGTCCTTTAGCATGGAATTTTGATGAATGTTCAGCCAAAACAATGTAAAAAGTGGACCAGACACTCAAAGTTATTGGATAAATATACGAAAATTTGCACTTTGGTGAGTTCGATGATTAGGATACCTTGTTGCTCCTTTGCCTGTGATGTTTCCAGCCCCGTGGACGTACTTTTGAAATTGCATGACATCTTGCGTGCGTTCTTTCATGGATTTCTCTTCTATACCAGGTGAGTGGAAATTTTTTATAACTTATTTCTCCCAGTTGTGCCTTTTAGGAATTTCTCTCGTTCGGAAATTCTTCAAACCAGTTTTTTCTTGAATTGTGTATTAATATCTCTTTAAAAATTTTTGTACGTGACTCATTTTTTTTGTAACTTTTTTCAATCTCCTCCAAACTTGTTATCCTCGCTCATGGCAACACATATCTTTTTTATTTTCTGACAGATTTTTGAATTTTGTGTCACTTCCTACCTACTTATTTGTTATTGTGATTACTACTAATGATTTTATGAATGAAAGCTAATTCTAAATCTCACATACTATTTACAAATTGGTATAAAAAATATTTTTACAATTTCTGCTATCACATCTTTCATATATCATCACTTTTTCCACAAAAACTCTCTCGATATCCCATTGGTGGGTTTCCTGTTGATGTGAATTGTCATATAGGATGTTCAAAACTTATATATCAGTTGATTTTACTTTAAATTCAATGTTTTCTATAAATTTGAATTTTGACATGATTTAATTGTGGATTTTCATCAGATATTTTGTTGGTCACATACTTTTGATAATAGAACTACTTCAGGACTGCTCTCTTGATACATATGCACCGACTAGAGCATAGTATAGGATTCTTTAATAGTAAAAAAGTGAAGAAACTTGCAAAACATCATAGCATTAACGATGATAACTAAAATATCTAATAATGATAATGATAATTATAAGTTCAATTATTTTACAACATTTCCTAACATAACAGTATATATATATGAATATATTAGGGTGTCCGTTATTTCCCGAGTTTTTTTTTGCAAACGCCCCCCAAATTTTCAGGTTATGACCTAAAAAAAAATATCAGACCCAAATGTGCCATTAATATTCATGTTAACCCGTGCCTAAATCATAATACCTTTCCCATTTAAATAAGATGGGATTTTCACACTTTCGGCATTTCATTATTTTCCTCTGGGATAAAGACAGCCAAAGGAAACAATCAGAGCAAAATCTTGTCGGAAATTCAACGCTCTACAAAAAAGATCGGATTGCTTTTTTCGATAAATACTACCCTTTGAAAGTTATTTGAAGATGAAGTTGTGTTCATAGTTAAATTCATCGTTTTTCATTTTTTTTATCTAGTATTGCTTTCTGTTCGCAATAAAATTTTGGAGTAACTGCAATTAGCCTTATATTAGAGTAATTCTATATAATTTTTAGTGTTATAAGTTGTTTTTTCATCAAATTTGTATATTTAATGCAAATGAACAGAAAAAGCTGAACGAAATATCGTTTCAAATTTATTTCATCATTTAACGTTATCTATGAGCGACCTGTCAAAACATCAAGTCATGTGACTCTCACCTCTCAGTGTTTATTATAGTAGAATCATTTGAGCAGAAATTCTAATTTATCTCATTTTTCAAAAAATTAATACATCTGGGTGCTTGAGGAATCCAATGTTCCTTTTGGGAGAACCTACCGAAACAATCAGTGGCACTAAATCACCAACGAGCAAATAAGTGCTAAAATTGTTATTTTATCATACAAGAGAAGCAAAAAAAACACTTCCAGCAAGTTATCAATTTGTTACGGAAGAAGTTACTAAATTCTGGAATAGAGCTGGACTTAAATAATATTTAAAAAAATTGAAAAACTTTACATAAATTATAGAAGTTTGCAAAAAAAATCGAATCCAACAAAATAAGCGAGTTTTCTGAGTGTCTTGAAGAATTATTTTACATCGCACATGGAAAAGTTCAAGATATAGTTGATAAGGAAGCGTTATATTTTTTATCTGACCAAAGAACAGATAGAAAATACCATTTACGTATTTGCAAAGAAAATGACAATATTTGTTAGACATTAGGTAAGTGAGAGTTGAACCAGCATACTAATTCAGACGTGGTATGAACATTAGATACTAAGATACTTTATCAATTTCAGAAAAACCGATGTTCGAACAAGATGATGCCAAAACCACTCGATTGGAAGATGATAAATCCAAATATGACGATAATATTGATGTAGTAACCGAGGATGAATATCGTTCAAATTCAGGTGGTTAATAAAAGTATTTGTGTGAAGTAGAAAATATCATATTTGTTGATAAATTTGAAGTAATAATTTTCTCATTTAATTTTTAGATGTGAGTTTACCATCAAGCTCTAAAAGCACAAGTGAGCAGCCCTTGAGTGGTGAGCCGCCTTTATGTGGTGAGACAACTGCAACTACTTCTTACCAAAGCACACTATCAATAGTTGAAGTTCAAGGTCGAATTAAGAACCTAAGAATGAGAGAGGAACAATAAATATTTTGACCGGAGACGTTGTTGCTACCTTAGATAGTTGCAATATTTCTCATAGAAATTCTGTTCGATTAATATTTGCAATACCAACAGCCCTGGGAGCTGACACTACTGCTTCAGTTTTGAACAAAACATATTTCAATGAATACAGGTCGAAATTTCGAAGAGAAGCTGCTGAACGAATAAAAAGAGAATTTGATGACATTGAAGTTGGTCCGGCGGTAGTACATTGGGATGGAAAGTTGATACCTGATGGTTTTTCTTGCAGAAAGGTCGACCGAGTACCGATCATAGTTAGAAGTAATACTATCGAAAAAATACTAAGTGTACCGGCATAACCAGATGGAAAAGGAGCAACACAGGCAGAAGCAATTTTCAAAGCGGTTCAATAAAGGGGATTAACTGATAATATTAAAGCAGTTTGTTACGACACTACTAATTCAAATCTTGGTTGTCAAAGTGGAGCGGCGATCAATCTGGAGCAAATATTACAAACGGAGCTTTATACTTACCTAGCAGACATCACATTTACGAACTAGTTTTGAATTGTGTCTTTACCACAAAAATACCAGGTACTGATGGACCAAATTTCCAGGAAAATTGGAACACTCTCGATCGAACCAAATATAAGAATGGTTTAGCAGGAAATATTATTCCTCAGAAACTACTCAAGAAGATTGGGGAAACAAATGACAAATTTGAAGAGTTCTTGTGCACAATCTTGCCTCGTGATGATTACAAAGAGCTCTTAAAATTATGCCAAATTTTCCTTGGTCCAATGGAAGTCGACAAAGTCAAATTTCACAAGCCAGGAGCACTTCATCATGTTCGCTGGATGTCTAAGGCGATTTATACTCTAAAAATTCACACATTTCGAAATATTTATGAATTAGATACAGAATTGGAAAAAAATCCATTAGATATTTGTTTTTAATAGTGTTTATTTATGTGCCATTCTGGTTTTCAGCACTATCTCCGAATTTAGATTTACAATTTTTAAAAGTTTTTTTTCAATACAGGACAATTGATATAAAAATATCCGAGGCTGTTTTGCATAAATTTAAAAATCATTTATGGTATTTAAATTCTGAAACAGCTGTTCTTGCATTTTTTTATCCAAACGTATCAGCTAACATTAAAAATAAAATGATTAAAGTCTTAAAAAATACTGATGATTCAGAATTGAATTCATTCAAACGATATATTAATAATACTGATGGTGGGTTTGAAAGTTTAGAAAAGGAAGATATGGATTTTTTCAATAATTCGAATTCATAATTTTTTTTATTGATTTGACAGTAGTAAAGATTTTTCAGAAACAAATGCTAATACGTAGATTAGCAATGATAATTACTTGAATGGACTGGCAGAGCAGTTCAATTAACGCAAGATCATATTAATAACTTAACTACTGAAGAAGACCAAGAAACCATATTTGATTCAAGTTGTGAGTGAATATAGAGCCAAATATCCGACTGCAGCTAAAAAATGTTCAACAAAAAAATTGTAAAAAAACACATTAAATATCTTGATACTATTATTTATAAGCGATAATGAACGTTATTTTGGATCTCACTTTTTTATTTTTCTATTTAATTACCTACCTCTGCGCGTTAAATTATGATATGAATGAGAATTATGCCGGAAATAAAAAAAAAACGTTTAATCATGAACACAACTTTATCTTTGAATAACTTTTAAAGGGTAGAATTTATCGAAAAAAGCAATCAGATCTTTTTTGTAGAGCGTTGAATTTTCGACAAGAATATGCTTCAATTGTTTCTTTTAACTGTCTTTATCTCAGTGGAAAAAAAATGACAAAAGTGTAAAAATCCCATGTTATTTAAATGGGAAATGTATTATGATTTAGGCACGGGTTAACATGAATATTAGGGCTTATTTGGGTCTGATATTTTTTTTAGGTCATAACCTGAAAATTTGGGGGGCGTTAAAAAAAAACAATTGGGAAAAATTAAATTATATATATATATATATATATATATATATATATATATATATATATATATATATATATATATATATATATATATATTAGTAGTATGATCCCGGATTAGTTCCCACCATCTCACCAAAAAAACTATTCAGTATTGAATAATACAGAAGATAGGCAAATAACATTTATTTAAACGGAGGTGGAAGGAAGTCCATTGTGCTCCAAGTGGAGTGGATGTATGACGAAATTAAATACTCAAAATCATCTCCATGAAATTTATTGGAATAAGGACTTTAAAGCTCCATCTTCAGCTGACACTTATAATCTTAAAAGGAGCTGTAAGTTCAACATATAGACCCAAAAATGTACATCAGAGGATGGAGGAGGTATGGTTGTGAATACTTAAGTACATTGTGGAGAAATAACAACATAAAAATGTATCTTGATCAAAAGTCACGAGCATTACTCAAAGACAAAAAACGCAGTACTCAAGACTTTACAGTTTTGATGTCTATATTTTGATGAAATTTTCGCCTTCTTCAGGGCCACAATAAAGGTGTGTGTAGATATAAAATCATAGAGTTACAGACAACTACAACATATACATAAATGGATTATTAAAATTGTATAATTAAAATTGTTACTGGATAAAATTGTGAAATTTAAAAAATTTGCGAAATATTAAAAAAAAGTATTACGGTCAGCAAAGCATTATGTCAGCATGTGTCATGGCTATAATACTCTGCTGACCATAAAATATAAATATTTATGTTGTTATTCCTCCACAATGTAAATATTCACAACCACACCCCCTCCATCCTCTGATGTGAATTTTTGGGTCGATATGTTGAAGTTATCCCTCCTTTTTAGATTTTAAGTATCAGCTGAAAGTTGGAATTAATTTCGTAGAGATGATTCTGAGTATTTAATTTCATCAAATAACATTATTTTTCTTTGAAACTGCTGAAGGGAATGTTGGATAACTGCAAGAATGCGTACTGCAAGTTTTCGAGTAAACCAATAATAGTGGTCCTCTTGATACGAAATCCAGAAAACTCGGATACGCAGATGATTGGGTTATAGCTACAAGGCACCAAATGTTCGAGGAAACTGAAGCAACCCTAACATCCGACCTAAGAACACTGGGAGCCTACTTCCGCAAGTGGAGATTAGAACCCAACCCCACAAAGACAGAAACGTCTTGCTTCCACCTGTGCAACAAACACGCTGATAGGGAACTACAGGTTTACTTCGAAGACAACCTTTCCACCACAACCCGCACCCAAAATACCTCGGAATTACCCCCGACAGAACACTATCCTACAGAAGGCACCTAGAAAACACTGCTGCTAAACTGCGAACAAGAAATAACATCCTACACAAACTCTGTGGAACTTCATGGGGATCTTCTGCCGACACCTTACACACCCCGGCAATAGGACTAGTCTACCCAACTTCAGAATATGGCGCTCCGGTCTGGCTCAACAGCGCACACACGCACAAAGTTGACGTACAGCTAAACGTAACAATGAGGACCATTAGGGCACACTAAAATCTACCCTAACCGCATAGCTGCCAGTCCTGAGCCACATACCACCCCTGACCTCCGACGCAAATCTGCTCTCGTCCGAGAATTCAACAGAATCAAGACAACCCCCAGCTACCCATACATCGTGACCTAGACAGAACAAGACTGCGCTCCAGAAGACCTTCTATGAGAACTGCCAGGGAACTGCGGACATCCGATTTCAACCCTGCAGACCTTTGGGAATAGGAATGGAGAGAAGCCTGCCCAGCCCAATGCCAGAATCTACCATGCATAAGCCAAAAGCCACCTGCTTGCGAACAGCCCCGCAAAATATGGTCATCTATAAACAGAATACGCACCGGACACGGAAGGTGCGCAGACTCGCTCCACAAGTGGGACAAAACACCATCTGCAAGATGTGACTGCGGAGCGGCCAGACAAACCGTTCACCACATCATCACCGAATGCCAGAACAGGGCCTACGGATGTGACTTCAATAACTTCCTGATGGCGACCAACGAAGCGATCGAGTACATTTGCCAACTAGATGTTAGCCTATGAGCAATAATATGCTTTGTATTTCTTTTGGTTGTATACATGTGCTAATGTACTATACGATGAATAAATAAATAAATAGTGGTCCTCTTAACAGAATGTGTAATGCATACAATGCGCACTGTGAAATACTTGTTCGTGGAACAATATATAATATCCCCATGAAATTTGAATTTGGATTCAATAAACGGGTGAAATTCTGGTAGTACATTTCTCTTCAAAAATAGTGTCTCTATGGATCGGTGCACTTGTAACAGTTACAGACAATAATGTCGTCTCAATAGAATTTTTTTCAATATCCAAAATCTTTTGTTATTTAGTGCTGATCAATTATAGTAATGTATTATATGTTATAGTGACTATTTCCCTCATACCATTTCAACCAATGATCTGTCAGCATTTTTTTAATTTTGACCAATACCGTAAAATGACAGCGTCAAAATTTGCAAATCATCCCTTGGTTTTTTTTCAACAATATCTCTTATAAACATAGTTCCGTAATTGATTTTCGTGATTAAGACGAAAGAATTCCGGACATATGTTTGTCATCTGACTTTGAATTTTTGAAAGTGTCAAAAGAGTCGATTTGCTACAAGTTCCTTTGACCCAATTCAGACTAATATTTATAATATAGAGTGATCCATTTGAAAGCGGGTCACCTCTCTTAAACTGTTATTTATTATCCGATTCAGAAGTTTTTTCTCCAGTAGATAGAGCAAGCATCAATAGTTCTAGTTGAATGCCATAAATTCTAAGTAAAATAAAAATTTCACGGCATAATTTATTTCAAGGTCAAAAATCCAAAAAACATACTAGCGATTTTTTTCAATAAAATTTGACGCTACTGGATTTTGATGCTTTCAAATGGGTGTGACCAAAATGTCCGATAAAATTATTTTTTGTAACAGAAATTTGGCATAAATAATATTCATATACTTTATCAAAATATTTCGAATAGTCGTCATATAAATCACAATCTTGTTAAAAATATCGTTTAAAATGCTCTTTCAGGTCGTTAGCAGTCGAGTTTGTAAACAGCAGTTATTCAAAATGGCGTCAAATTATGTTTCTTCCAAACGTAACTCCATAGTATAGGAGATAGTTATGTCCATCAGAACACTGCAGAACACACGTTTGGAAGAAACATAATTTGACGCCATTTTGAATAACTGCTGTTTACAAACTCGACTGCTAACGACCTGATAGTTATGTCCATCAGAACACTGCAGAACACACGTTTGGAAGAAACATAAATTTTTAACAAGATTGTGATTTATATGACGACTATTCGAAATATTTTGATAAAGTGATATGAATTTTACTTATGCCATATTTCTGTTAAAAAAAAAATTTATCGTGAAATTTTGGTCACACCCATTTGAAAGCCTCACCAATCCAGTGGCGTTGTCAAATTCTATTAAAAAAAACGCTAGTATGTTTTTTGGACTTTTGAATTTGATCTAAAGATTGTTGCTTGTAAGTAACTTCCCTCGACAAATTGAATGACAAAATTTCTCGCCTTCGGCTCGGGATTTTGATCATGAAATTTGCCTCGGGATATTACTCAAGCAACAATGAAAATTTTTTGGCAAAATAATATTTCCTTGATATATTGTAACTGATTATTTTTTGACATTTCTAGAACCCAATGAAAACTTTCAACTCAAATCATTCATGTACGTTTTGGCCAATCAAAACATTATTATAGTGATAATAATCTAGCTGAAAATTGCGCGGGAATAATTTGAGGTATTTTGTTTTCATTCTTTGACAACCTATATTTTTGATTTGACGTCTGTCATCGATTCGCATGAAAAGTGAGAAATGAATCAAAACCGAATTAGTTCATTTTATCATTTTGCGAGGAAGTGTGTTAGTGATCGTAAATTTAGAAAATGATCTACAGAATACCTCACGAGAGTTTGATAAAGTAGAAAATAATTCTCCAGATTTCTTTCTCAAACTTGTTGCCATTTTTGGCATTGCCTAACAAGTTTTCCAAAATCTGACGAATTATTTTCACTTTATTCTCACTCTCTAGTGGTATTCAACTGAAAATTATCAGTTACATGTCATAATTATTCTCTAAATCATTGGTGCAATTTATAAGGAACTTATATTTATTCCTCGTATGTCTGGTTGTCCATAATTCCTACTGATGCAGTGCGTACTGCAGTAATAATGGAAATACCAAAATATACGCTTGGTAGCAAACAGGTGATCATGTTTTTCGACAGATCGGAATCGAATAAATAACATTTGTGGCTAATACCAACTTATTTTCGTACTTCGGCCCAATTGACACGGCATAAAAATAAATAAATTAGAAATAGGCCAGTCAAAATAGACCGTCAATTCACATTAATTACAAACATTTCTCTAGCATTGTCGTATGTTGAGGCATCCAGTAAGACTAAATATAAAATGTTGCACACCCATCCGGTGACCGGAAATCACTCAAATTCGCATAAAACGTTAATCAGCCCTATCTACCTGGACAAAATTGCTAACATTGTGCAAATTTTAGGTATATTCCCTAACTTCTTTTCTACATCCCTTGTAAAATTTGCACATGCAACTTTCAACCGGAAATATGAATAATCGTTGATTACGTTGTAATTAGCGGTAATTCTGGTTACAAAATTGCAAACATTGTGCAAATTTGTGGTAAAAGCACGGTTCCGTCACCCATAAAATTCTTAAAATTTGCAAACTTGTCATGTGTACGGAACATCAAAAATTATGGATAACGCTAAAAACAGTCTTAGGGGCAAAGTTTCAGGGGTCACGAAATTGCAAACAATGTTTTCGTGCTTTGCAAACTTTGATGGCATAATTTTAAGTCGCCATTTGAGTTTGCACCTTTTTCAGTATCCCGGCAGATGGCGGAAATGAACATTATTGTTAGAAGCAATTATCACAAAATTTTAAACTTTGTGCATTTTTTTCTCACAGTTTTGCTATGGCAAAGGAGTCTACGTATAAATTTGCAACCCTATAAAATATCGGGAAAGCCGGGCAATAGAATATTCCTCTAGGAAAAACTATGCATACATAATATTTTATCACTATATTTCAACTTCAAGCACATATGAAGAAAATTTGTGAGTTTGTGATCTCGCCTTTCATCTGTTTTTCAGAGCATTATGGAATAAATCTCGTAAAATGTAAAAGAATTCTAAGTACAGTATTCTCTAATGTAAACTCTATGGTTTTGTTGACAAAAAGGTCAAGATTTGCAAGAATTGTTATGAGGACTTGATTTGAGTGTTTCAGACTATAGGTGAGTACTGATTACTGATAACTTCAATCAAAATCCAATGCTCTAGACTTGACTTCATCGGTATAAACTTAACAAGAGTGTACCATATGGTGAATCATATAGTAATTCAGACTTCTGACCGAATGTACAGTGAAATAATAACTCAGATGACTATGGTACATGATTTTTCAAAATGGTAATATCGAATATTGTACTGAATGATTTCATTACGTAATATCTACTGAATGATTATCTGTACATACAATTACTAAATAGTAGTGGACAATTATGTCTTATTAAGTGGTTTTTTCATATAGAAAACCATCAAGTTGAACTATGTGTTTGAACTATACAGTGTTATCATCTGATATAACCATTCCGTGGAATCGTCTAATTTCACTATTGGGCATCATGAAAATGAAGACATAACTTGACAATTCGCTTAAGCGGGCGAAAAAATTACCGGCTTCGGTAATTTGGTCCTTGAATAATTATCATCTGATGATGAAAGTCGATTCCACCAGATCGGGTTCAATTATTGAGCGAAAACTGCAAAAAGATTAACATTTCGCGAAAATTGCCTCAATTGATAATATTCCATTGCCCTGCTTTGCCGACGTTTTATGGGTTTGCAAATTCATACGTCAACTTGTTCGCGTCTCCAGAACTTTGAGAAAAAAATGCACAAAGTTTGGAATTGCACTGCTTTCCCGACGGTCTAGAGGGTTGCAAATTTATAGGTAGACTTGTTCGCCATTCCAGAACTTGGGGAAGAAATTGACACAAAGTTTGGAATTTTGTGTCATCCGCGAAAATCGACTTAATTGATAATATTCTATTGTCCTGTTTTCCCGACGTTTTATAGGGTTGCAAATTTACAGAAAGACTCGTTTGCCATTCCAGAACTTGAAAAAAAATTGCACAAAGTTTGTAATTCTGTGTCATCCGCGAAAATCGACTTAATTCATAATATTGCCCGGTTTTCCCGACATTTTATAGGGTTGCAAATTTATACGTAGAATTGTTCGCCATAGCAGAACTTCAAGAAAAAAATGCACAAAGTTTGGAATTTTGTGGCATTTGCGAAAACTGCTTCTAACAATAATGTTCATTTCCGCCATCTTCCGCGATACTGAAAAAGGTGCAAACTCAATTGGCGTCTTGAAATTATGCCACCAAAGTTTGCAAAGCACGAAAACATTGTTTGCAATTTCGTGACCCCTAAAACTTTGCCCCTGATAATGTTTTAAGAGTTATTCATAATTTTTGGATTTCCCGTACACATGAAAAGTTTGCAAATTTAAAGCATTCCCGGGGTGACGAAACCGGTAACCGGATGAGTCTGCAAATTTTTATATTTAGTCTTTACTGGATGCCTCAACATCCGGCAGTGCTAATGAAATGTTTGTAATTATTGTGAATTGGCGGTCTATTTTGACTGGCGTGAAATGGCTCCCCACAATACCAATAACAGTTCAATATCATTTGGTGGTTAACTTTAATATCAAGTTGAAAGCAATATAATCACTCTCAGGTGAAAGAAAAAAGGTACTCAATTTCACCTAATTTTGGCAAATTTAGTTGTACAAATTATACCAAGCAAAGTGTTCAAATAAAAAACTCCAAGTTCACTTGATCCTAGTACTGATGAAAGTCATAGTGCAGGTTGTCAAAACTATGATTAACCAACAAATATCTTTGAAAATCCACCAGCTCCCTAGGCAAATGGCAAAGAGGAAAATCACTTATTATCAACTTCAAACACACCCTCCCAATCCCGGAGGGTTGTTAGTTATCTATTAGGTGAAATGCTGCCCTGAATATTTACCTAATCAAACCCCAAATATGTTAATATATTCAGGAAATGAAAAAGACATTTGAAAGACATTTTATAGGGATATCGTGAAACATACTCCGTATTCATTAGCTTCTGGCGTTTATTTCAAATGATCCAAAATATATAAGGCGATCGAAATGAGGTAGGTCATCTCTTAATATAATTTGTATCTCTAGTATTGTCATCGAATTCATTTTCGATAGTTCAGTATTCCTCAGGACTGTTATCAACTAACAATAAACGCACAATGAAGTCAACATATATTGACCCTGAAAAATGTGGTCATGAAATTTATATGATAATAATTCGTTGGTGACGATTACGGGTCTATGAGACCATGTAGAAAACGGAAAAGGTTTTCTTTCTGAAATTAGTTGTTGATATGTAATTCGATATTTCTTCAAAAGTTCAATCAGAACAAAGAAAAATTTCTTCGACATAAACATTAGTTTTCCGAGAGTTTTCTTCTTGATTTTTCACTTATTACAGAGTTTCTTGTTCTTTTTACGAAATTTTATTAAGTTTGACCTGTTCCGGTGTCTGTCTTTGTGTCGGTAATCAAATCTTGCAAATTAAGTTTGACCCTCTTCCAATCGTCCGATTGATTTGAAATTTGGCAGGTGTACATCATTAAGGTGACAATGCATTATGACATTTTTGTTAGGGAAAAAAATGACGGCTCCAATATGGTGGACAATTTTTGTGATTATGGTCCGATTCTATTCAAAATTGGTATCTACGAATTTTCGACCATTACTATTTTTTTGTCAGAATTCAAAAATGCACTATGACGGCTCTAAAATGGCGGACGAGTTTTGTAATTATGGTCCGATTCTATTCAAAATTGGTATGTGGGGGTATTTGGCGTTGAAGATTTTTCTATAAGCCTTCATTTTCAGTTTCACCTGTTCTGGTGTCTGTCTGTCTGTAATCAAATCTTGCAAGATAAATTTGACCAACTTCTAATCGTCCGATTGATTTGAAATTTGGCAGGTGTACATAGTACCGGTGACGATTCATTATAAAATTTTTGTTAGGAAAAAAATATGGGAAAGAAATTTTGTGATTATGGTCCGATTCTATTCAAAATTAGTATCTAGCGGTTTTTGGGTGTCGATAATCATGATTTTTTTGTCAAAATTCAAAAATAAGTTATATAGAAACCACTAAACTTGTTATTTAAAATCATAAATACTAAAAAATGAATAAACGAAAAAAAAATTGAAAACAAGTTTTTATCAGTTGGTAATAGAACCAGAACTGAGAAGTAAGAAAAAAAAATTTTATACAAATGCACTGAAAAGAAAAAAATAATTTATTTCATTGTTTGATCTAGGTTGAAAAGGAAAACATTCTCAATTGAATATTGATAGAAAGATTTTTCTGTGAATTGAAAAATCCACGATTAAAATGAAGATAGTGACTAAAGTTTATCTTTCAGTCGCAGATGATTCCACATCTGATTTTATGAACATTCTGTTTATATTTTCAACAAATCAATTGATCTAGGTTATTCTGTGATTAACAGATTCAAAAGCTTGCCGCGGATACAAAATAGGTAATAGTGCGCCAAGATTTTGAATCTGTTACTCACAGAAAAACCTAGATGAAACATTGAAAGAAATAATTTTCTCCTTTTTAGTGTATTTGTATAAATAAAAGCCTGTCTTTAAATTTTTTTATTATTTTTATTCCAACCTAAACTCAACTTTCTTCCAGTATTTTATTTGGATTCGTTTCGATTAGCAATATTTCTCATTGTATCGAGGAATGATATAAGAAGTGCGGAATCGACGGATTTGTCTAAATAATGAAATGATACCAAGAAACAAATCTCTGTAGATCTATATCTGTGTATATATATATATATATATATATATATATATATATATATATATATATAGAGAGAGAGAGAGAGAGATATCCTGATTAAATCAGGGAATCTCAATGTGAACCAATCCCACATTATAGGGGATTAGTGAGGTGGGTCAATTATTCATAAAAATACCAACTACTTTCCTGGCTAATGCCTCGACGGACGTTGGATGACATCTTATGAATACTCGTGTAAAATCTTCCAATTGAGAGGTTACTTTGCTGTGAAGCAGATACAATTTCAACCAATACAATTCGAGTTAATCACCTGTATACCGATTTCGGGGTTTTTGCCCCCCATCAGTACAGGATAGGGCATGCAAACAACAACTAATGTCTGCAAGCCCAAATTGATTGATCCAAATATATCTACTTCACTGCCATGTCTGATGCGAGAGCTATCAGGCGGAAAATTCCGACTGGTAGCGCCACCTCAGATCAAGCGCAAGCATACCCGTATAGACACTCCAAAGCTGGAGGATGAAATCTATATGGGTATGCTTGCGCGTGATCTGAGGTTGACCAATCAATTCCCACTGATTTGAGAAAAAAAAATCTATAATACGATTTTCTGTGACAAATGAAATTTCAATTCAGATAAATAATAGTTCAAAAACTGAAGAACACGCTTTGATAGAAAACTAAACTAAAAAGTAGAAAATAATTTCAAATGAGTTTGAAATAAGAATACAGTGATTAACAACAAATTTGTTTCATCGTAAAAAAGCGTGGGGTGCTTGATGTCAATTGTTGTTAATATTTCATGGACAGATATTGGTAAAAGTAGAATCATTATGAACATATCTTAAAAAGCACCCCACGCTTTTTTACGATGAAATCAATTTGTTGTTATCACTGCATTCTGATTTCAAACTATTTAAAATTATTTTCTACTTTTTTGTTTAGTTTTCTATTAAAGCGAGTTCTTTAGTTTTCAAACTATATTTATTTTCAACTTATTAGTTTTGTTTTCCATTAAAGCGTGTTTTTTAGTTTTTCAAACTATTATTATTATCATTCAATGTTTTTAACTATTATTCTCCAATTTTGAATAGAATCGGACCATAATCACAAAACTCGTCCGCCATTTTGGAGCCGCCATTTGAATCCTCAATTTGACAAAATAATCATAATCTCCCACCCCAAAAACCCCCACATACCAATTTTGAATAGAATTGGGCCATAATCACAAAACTCGTCCGCCATTTTGTAGCCGCCACCAGAATTTTTCAATTTTCACAAGAGAATCATAATATTGGACCCCAAAAACCCCCACATACGAATTTCGAATAGAATCGGACCATAATCACAAAACTCGTCCACCATTTTGGATCCGCCATCTTGAATTTTTCAGTTTCGATAAAAGAGTCATAATCTCTGACCACGAAAACCCTCAGATACCAATTTTGAAGCGAATCATGCCATAATCACAAAACTCGTACGCCATATTGGAGCCGCCAAACAAAAATTCCTTATTGCATTGTCACCGGAATTATGTACACCTGTCAAATTTCGAATCATTCGGACGTCTGGAAGTGGGCCAAAATCGCGCCCAAAGGGGTCGGTTACAAACATACGGTTACAAACAAACATACAAGTGAAGCTTATATAAAGCGTGTAAAAAAGGTTTCTCAGATGTGGAAATCACAAATGCGTTGGGTTGCAAAAGGATTACATTTTGTTTTTCAACTCAAGAAAATGTTTTGCATAGTATAAACAATTCATAGAAAAGGGGTTTCCTCTCGACGGAGAAATCTTCTAAATATGAAGCCATACCTCGGTTTCACCGCTGAGAAACCATTTCAGGGGACTTCAGTAGTATCAGCAACTGTTTCATGATTCATTGTTTAATGTAAAATAGCGGTTGGGTTAAGGATTGGAAAAAAAAAATCTGTGGAACTGTGGAAAATTCCCAATGTAAACCATTTGTTTCAGTAGAAACCTTCAATAAGAAACTAAATAAATTAATTCCACATCTGAAATAGTTTTCTCGAATTCCGAATTTAATTTTTCGTACAAAATGGAGAAGCGGAAATCCTTAATTTTCCTTCAAATCCCACACAGTCCATAAAAAACAATTATACAAATGTTCGAACAGCTTTAAGCAAACGAAATCTAATTGTTCATCAACACAAGAGGAATTTCGAGAAAACAATATCAATCTCTGGAAATAAAACGAAGAGATCGAAGAGTTAAAGAAAATGATGAGTAGTGCCCACCTTGGACTCAATAACCAAGAAATGTTCCCTTTATGTCCAGGGTAATATAAAAAAACGGTTACAATATTTTTGCTAAGTACCAAAAAAATAAAATTAATAATAATTCTCGGACCGTGTTTTATTATCACCCGCCTATGGTCGGCATTTTCGATCATAATATGTTTTATCAGGGGTGGATGATAAGCCCCATCCTCATCCAACTAAGAATGGATAATATCACGAAAAAGTTTTTTTTTGCTTTTAGAATCATAAAAACCTATATCTAAACGAATTTAAATAATTTTTCAAAGATAAGTCTGGAATTACAAACATATTGGAATATACGATTTTTACAAGCTTTTATTTAGTTTCACCTGTCCCGATGTTTGTCATGAAATCTTGTAAGTTAAATTTGACCCACTTCTAGTTGTTCGATTAACGTGAAATTTGGCAGGTGTTCATAGTTCCCGTGACAATGCATTATGCATCTGTTAAAGAAGAAAAAAAAAATGGCGGCTCCAAGATGGCGGACGAGATTTGTGTTTATGGTCCGATTCGATTCAAAATTGGTATGTGGAGGTTTTCGGGGTCGAAGATTATGAATTCACAAATTCAAGATGGCGGCTCCAAGATGGCGAACGAATTTTGTAATTATGGGTTAGGGGTACTTACTAAAAAGCACAAAATAAAATAATTTATAAAAAACCTTTTTAAAAACAAGCTTTTATTCAAATACCCTAAAAAGTACAAAATAATTGCTTTGGATGTGTGACGTAGGTTATTCCGTGAGTAAGAGATTCAAAAGCTTGTCGCATCTGTATTCGAAATGATAACTTTGCGCGACAAGCTCTTGAATCTATAACTCACGGAATAACCTACCACACATCCAAAGCAATTATTTTTTACTTTTTAGGCTATTTGAATAAAAATTGTTTTTTTTTATTAATTATTTTTCAATATCTGATTCAAATGTATTATGAGTGGGAAGTTGATGTGAAAAAATCTTACCCAATCGAGTCGATCGTCTTGAAATTTGCTATTGTTTTATGTAAAAGCATCGAATTACATTCCTTCCTTAACAATAATGGAGATAAACAAATTTGTAAACTGAGGAAAGGTCGTTATAGTCGTTATATGACATTTTCTGAATATTTTGTTATTGATTTCTCAACAATATTGAGTAGTCTCTCAAATATAAGCTATATTGATTGAAGATATTTATTGATACTTTCTAAAGGGCAGAGGAAAATACATTATCATCCCAGTCTTACACGTGAAAATGTACTGAAATTTTATTGACAGTAATTACTGTCTAGATGTTCACCTACCAGCCAGAGGCACTAGACTTTTTTGTACTTCTATGGATATCAAAGAAATGTCCACTAAGTGTGAAGGAATTCATACATATTGCATAGCATATTAATGGGATCTCACTTTCGCCTTTATAATTTTTTGAATAAGAAAACATTTGTTACATGAGTGTTGCATGAAGCAAGACTTTTGTCATTATGTGATAATCACTTTGTATGTTTTTACCATTTTGACGTTGTCAAAAGTTCTGTAATTTGAGAAATGAAATAATTTAGTTCTGCTGTCTATTCTGAAAAAGTATTGAATTTTCATCAAAAGTGAGGTATTTCAAGAGAAATTATGGTCCTCCGAGCTAAAGGACCCAGCACGTGTCCATGCAGTCTTCTACAATCTGAAAAACCAAGAATTCACAACACGAACGAATATGCTTCGAGATGTACCAGATGTGGGAGAGAAATTGAAAAATGTCGTCAAGAAATACATGCTGGAAAACCTTCCTTTTGCATTATATGTAACATATTTCAAAGGAAAAGCAGTAAGAAGACAAATCCGTTCCTTTACTGGCTTCAGTTTTCCACGAAATAGTCCAGAATATAAAAAGAACTATGAAATGGTCAGCAAATCTCTCAGTATTTTAGTTCTTCAACAACTATGTACTATATTTGGAGAAGATTATTCGGATGAAGCAAATGCTGAAACTCTTACATTCCATTTGTTGAGTGAGAAAATGCCTCAGTGAACAAACCACTACAAAAGAAGTATCTCAAAAGTCAAAAAGCATACGAAATTCTGTAGCTAGGCGAGATCTACAATTTCTTCCGCTTCAATAGCAAGAACGTGTGATCTCAAATCCAAAATAATCGAACTTCTGGATGAAATATGTCACATTCAAGACGAAAAAGGAGAGTATGTGATTCTGGACAGCGAACTTCATGAAATGAAACTAGACAAATATACCCCTGCTGAACATGTAGCCAACAAGGAATTGAAATGCCAACAACTTCATTATATCCAAGAAACTCTTCTGAAGAATGAGGAGGGAAATCTTTCAAAATACGAAGAATTTTTCCAAAAGGAACATGACGAAGAGATTGGTGAAGGAGAAGCAGATCTATCAAGCAATTATAAAGAATTTGGTGAGAAATCAAAACAATCTCAAATCAAAAAATGGGCGGAAGATGCAGGTAATATTAATTTTTCCGAAAAAAACTTTGCAGATTCATCTCACAATAATATGGAGAATTGGAACAGATCGATCGAACAAATGTTAGCTAGACAAACTATAGATCAGTTAGTGGAATTCGATGGTTCCTCCTGTCTAAAATGGCCAATATTTTACTCACTGTACAAATTATCGAATGATACTTGTTCACTTTCCCATCGAGAAAATTTACTGAGGCTCAATAAAGGTCTGACTGGTGAAGCCAAAAAAACTGTTGAGATGTTACAGCACAAAATCCAGATGAGATTTTAGACATTCTTGAGAAAAAATACGGTCGTCGTGAATTAGTATTAGATGAACTATTATCACAAGTATGTCAATTAACACCAGTTGAAACTCTCGAGTCATTCATAGACTTCAGTGATACTGTGCGTTACATTTCTGCCGTTATTGAAGGAAATCCGAACTACTTAGATGCGAGAAAAATTTTAGTTAGTTTTGCCACGAAACGAAATGTCGGAGTGACGTCGAAGTAGACAAACGAATAGACCAGCAAAAATGTGTAAAATTTGCAACCAAAACGAGCATTCACTGAAAAATATCACTCTCTGTTACACAAAAATTTCGAAAATACTACTTCTACCGAGGTAACAACGACTACAAATGATGTCAATAATGAAATTTTGTTGAGAGTCTTTGTTAGATTCTGCAAATTGGATTGACAGTTCCGAATACACTATCATACTGTAAATGGACGGGTGAAATATTTCGCTACGATCAAGTCTCAAATAGTTCAGGCAGATATTGCAGAAAAAAAATCCTTCAACAAGTAGCAATTGACTCATATATAGAAGAAAAATCCAGTTTGTTGATAGTGCAAAATAATGCACACCTCATTGTTTCAAGGCAAGTCATTCAACCACATCCAAATACTTCTATTTTATCCAAAACAAAAATTGGTTGGACACTTCATGGACCAATCAGTGATTCCAAAGAAAAAAATGAGTTGTAAAGAATCATCATTGATTTGAATTCGAGGAGAGGATGGAACTCTACACGATTTAGTGAGAAGTTAGATAACTTTGTGAATTTTCGGGGTAGCAGTTTTGAAACAAGACAAACAAAAATCAGTAGATGTCGAAACAGCATTTGCAAAAGAGTTTGTTGAACTCCAGAATGGTCAATACCAAATCAAACTTGGAAAATTGGAATATCTGATGAGCTTCCAGAATAGAAAAAGTTAGCAATGCAAAGGTTGTTTTGTCTCGAAAATCGATTGTCAAAAGGTGAAAGTTTTGCTCAAATATGCTATTCCACTAACTCAAATACTACTTGAAACTGCTGAGAATATCTGGTTTTTGCCCCACTTTCCAGTACAGAATCCCAATAAACCTGAAAAGGTGAGAGTAGTGTTAGATGGGCAGCAAGATCGCACGGAACTGTCTCAAACGATTTTCTGCTCACACGATCTGATTTGCTCATTTCCATTTTTGGTTATTATTGAAATTCAGAATCCATAGAATTGCATTCGTAGGTGAACTCCACGAAATGTTCAATCAAGTTCGAATAGCTGATGAAGATACTTACGCTCAATGTTTCCTTTGTCGTGATTTGTGTAAAACGATTCCTCCAAGAATATACACTATGCTTTTTGGGACAACTTCAGCACGTTTTTTAGCTCAATTTGTGGAAAATTACAATGCAGATTTATATTTTTATTCTTTTCCTCGAGCAGTCAAAGCCATCAAAGATAATCATTACGTTGATGACTACTTAGATGGCGCTGACAATGAGGAAGATGTCATCATATTGGTGAACGGAGTGATCCATATACATAGGGTGGTTGTGAAATTAGGAACATCATTTTGAATTCTCAAGAAACCCTTCGGGGAATACCAAATCATTTTTCACCCGATCAGATAAGTACAAAAATTAACATGCAAACGAAGGATGAAAAAATTCTCGGGATGATTTGGAATTCAACGAGAGATCATTTTCATAAAGTATCCGATGAAATCATCAACGGTTTGAAAATTCCAACTAAACGACAAGTACTAAAAACGGCCATGTCTATATACGACTCTCTTGGTTAATTGTCTCCCATCAGTGAAAAAGTTGAAATACTCTTACAAAATATTTGGCGCGCAGGTATTGAGTGGCATGATTACATTAGCGAAGAAATGTTCAAAATGCAATTATATCTCGAATAATTGAACGAAGCAATTCCAAGATGTTATTCGCCTAGAAGAGAAAATATTTTCTTGTATTCAAATTCATGTTTTTTCTGATGCGAGTGCAATTTTCTTTCGATTTAGCTTCAAAACCTCTGTTGAAAATATACCGTTAGTTTCCAAAACAAGAGTTGTACCAATCAAAAACTCCAAATATTTAACAATACCAAAACTTGAACTTTTGGCCGCATCTTAGGAGCGAGACTATGTGCAGAAGTCGTTTAATATTTGGAGCTTAAAATCGATGCAGAATACTATTGTCGGATTCTCGAACAGTCCTAAGTTAGCTCAAAAGTGGCAAAAAACTTCCTATCTATATGTCCACAAGACTGGGTGAAATATTAGAACTCGATCAATGGAAATGGGTTCCAACAACCCAAAATGTTGTCGATGTTTGCACAAGAGACACAGCAAGAAATATGACGAACTATGAAAATAGTTGGTTTAGGGGTCCCAATTTCCTGTATGAATCTGAGAGTAATTGGCCTAAAATCTCGAAAGAATTTGATGAAAAAGACAATCTCCCAGGCGAAATGATCATGACAATAAAAACTGATTTGGATATTATACCAATCAAGATTCATTATCCCTGTGGTTGAAACTCATCAGAATAACTGCCAGAGTCAAACGATTTGTACTGAATATCAGATCACTTGACAAAAACAGACAACTGACGCTGTTTCTGACGAAGGATGAATTGGAATGGAGTGAGCGTTAGTGGTGGAAGGTGGTCCAAGGATCCTGTTTTGCTGCTGAGAGAGTGAATCTTGAAAATAACTTGCCCAACAGAAACGGAAAACTTCATAAACTTTCAATTTTTTTAGACAATGAAGGCATTTTGAGGATTTCTAGCAGAATGAGGAAGATCGAAACTATTATCATACAGAAAGACCCTATTATTTTAGCTGGTGAACGCACAAAAAAATATTATGCAATCCCATAAGAAAAATAAGAGTTATAAATGAGCTGAGGAGAAAATTGTGGAAACCTCGAATTCGCACATCAGTGAAAAAGTTATCAAACAATATATGTATTGTCGAAAACAATCTGCACGTCAACTTCAACCAAAGATGGCCTTTTTACCCCAAGAAAGATTGATGATGAGTTGAAAACCATTTTCAGCAACTGTTCCGTTTCAAGTTGATTTGGAAGAACGCTCGACAAACGTTACGGCGTATTATTCACCTGCTTAACGATGAGAGCAATCCATGTCGAGATTGCCCATTCGTTGAAAGCAGATTCGTGCATAATGGCGATAAGAAGATTTCTTGCAAGACGCGGCGAGTCAAGGTATTTTGGTCCAATGATGGAACGAATTTCCATGGAACAAATTGAGAACTCTTGGAAGCTCTAGAAGATATGACGAGTAGAGGCATCGACTGGAAATTCAATCCGCCTCCTGCTCCCCATATGGGGTGTAGCTCAGAACGACTATTAGGATGTTTCGAAAGGGCTCTCACGACGATTGTGAAAAAAAGACACCCCAAAGAAGAGATTTTACAAACATTGTTGGCTTCGTGAATATATTCCCACTTTGATTAATCGACAAAAATGAAACAACGATGAACCCAAAATACAATTTGGTGAATTGGTGGCGATCAATGATAGCAATCTGCCTCGAGGAGTTTGGCCGATGGGAAATAGTCAAAAATATCTACGAAGGCGGTGATGGCATCGTGAGGATAGCAGACATCCGGACTCTGGCTGGTATCTTTGAGCGTCCTGTTAGGAAGTTACATCGCATGAAAGTCTGTGCTAACAAGGAATGTGACAGAACCGGAAGGAGAATGTTGCATAAAGCAAGACTTTCATCATTATGTGATAATCACTTTGTATGTTTTTACGATTTTGACGTTGTCAGAAGTTCTGTGATTTGGGAAATTAAATAATTTAGTTCTGCTCTCAGTATATTCTGGAAAAGTATTGAATTTTTGTCAAAAGTGAGGTATTTTACAATGAGGCTAACAAAAGGACTATAAAGCATATGCATCTATTTTATGGGCAGCAAGTCATAAATTGGTTTCGAGTAGAAGAAAGAAGTTCGTAAATGTAGCATAAGTTCCTCCAACGTATCCTCTTCATAACGTGATCAAATCATATGAGCCTTTGTCTTGGTCTTTTTTTTCTGGGCAATACATTGTGTATCAAGTTGAGATGATTTTCCAATTTTTGTTTGTAATAAAGCTTTTTTTTACATATGTAACAAACAAGCGTTTTTTCTTTTCCACATTCTACTCTTTGGTGTCTTTTCAAATTATTATCCAACGTGTAAGACTTGCCACAATTGTCACAGGTATATCGCTTCCCACCTGAAAGACAAAAAAAATGATTCCAATCATCTCCAATATGTTATAACAATACAGATTCAATTACTCAGCGTTTGAGGTGATTGCATTATGATCAGGGCAGGAAATTTCCAAATTTTGGAATTGCATGAATCTATTTCAATACGTTTCATCAAATCATTACTGTACGCATTCAAAATGATCACTAGACATAAATGGCCATTTTCTCATCATATATTGTCATTCGAGTTGTGGAGGTATAGGATATGTAATTATTAAAATATAATAGAAACAATGACTGAATGTTTTTTAGCACATTACCACAGAGTCACTGTTGCCAAATGAAAGTGAATCACAATATATACACAGTTGATCAAAACAACATTTTCCTTCTTATAAAAAATAAAGTCACTTTTGATATGTGGATCCTGTTTCGAACATATTCTGTGATGAATTGCAAATAAAATCGATAAGTACAGAAATAAGATAAAAAATTGATCAAATCTGCATAACACTAACCACGAGTGATGAAATCGGTGGGTAGTCAGAAATAAAGAATATATCATTTGGACTTTGTTTATTATTGGGAACCTGGTTTGTTTGTCATAACGCCAGATCATATTTCTCAACCGAGGTCATATCACGACATTGAAGCGTGTATATCTAACTTTACCTAACGAATAGGACCATATGGGGTATAGTCCAGTTCATTAGGTGAACCATATCATGCAGATATTATGAGGCTCAACGATTTTGTTTTTAATAGAATCAATACATTCGTATAGTCGAGTATTCTATACCCTCGTACTTTGCCACTCGACTCGACTAACTGACAGACTGTGAGCGCCAAGGCAAAGGATTTCAAAAAACGGTGCCACAACTATATATATATCGAGTAAGTAATAAGGCCTACCTATAACACTGTGTGAATGATACATTCTGTTTGTGAGAGTCCTCGCCGCGGAGCAAAATGATATAAGGGATGAGGTATTGCCTAGAGCAAGAAAAAGCTGCATCCCCTCGATATAATCCTCCTTGTCTACGCCGGTTAAAGGCCGAATGGTAACGGATTTCCCGCAAGGGGGGTATATCCTGAATGTACCGTAAAAGTAGCAAACGACAATGATTTGGAGAGAGAGTCATGCCATAAATATTCAAGGTTAGATTATTCATTTGACATTTAGACCAGGATACCAAAATCTACGTGAAAAGAAATGTCACAACTTTGTAGTTTTGTTATCAAAATAAGAATTTGCAACAAATGAAATAATTTTGTCATACTCCAACATTTTTTCACGTAGAATAATGACTACTAGAACAAGATGGACGAACAAAATCGCGCTTTTGATTAAGAAAAAGTGTTTAGTTCTTAACGCATGCGCATTTACTTTTAGCGCCCGATTTTGAAAATCGATTTTCAATTGTTTCGGCTTTACATAGGCTATCCTTATTATCAATGTGTGAAGTAACGAATATATGGCTGCAACGGAGTGTCAAAGAAACGGGCGAAATCTCGGAGTAATCAGCCTTAGCACTGTGCAGGGGGCACCATAGGGCTAGACAACCCTTACTCCCGCACTCACTCGTGGGACCATATGACCACTGAGGCGAATTACCGAAAGGAAATGAGGACAACTCTTGGCCTCTTCGGTTGAAAATGTCTTTTTAGTACTGGTATACTATAGGATCGAAAGAGAAATCCTTTATTTCGTCGGTTAAAAAATATTTGATCTTGAAGGATTTTCAAAAAATCAGTCTGGTAATTGAATTGTAGTCATAATCTATATCCATCAAAATCTCTTGCAAAATATTCATTCGGAAGATAATATGGTTGATGAAATCTAGAATACAAAAAATCAGTTAGTAATATAATATCCATGAGGAATGTCATCAATACAGAAGAACCTCTGTTAGTGACCGCCTCTATGAAGTGACCACCTGCGTTAAATGACCGATTATGAATTCCACGTATTTACAAAAAGAAATCTCATTATTTTAGACTCATCCTTTCTGACTTATCTCTTGAAAGACCGCAGGCACTCATCATCGGAATTTTCAGTAGACATTAACGCTAAAAACAACATCGATTAAAGGCAGGTAAAACAGGACCCGAGGATTCTTGAGAAATAAACATAATAATAATACTCGAATGGCAAAAGAGAAACGGAAAAATAAATTAAAAATGCTCAAAAGAATTATTATAATAAGAAAGTTCAGATAGAAAGGGATTCGTCAAAAAAACTATGGAAGTTAATTGCTAAAAATGAAGAAGACAAAATACATAATATGAAAGATAATGAACTAATCAGTGATGGAGAACAAATGTGATATAATATATATATATATATATATATATATATATATATATATATATATATATATATATATATATATAATGACTACTGATTAATGTAGGTAAACATCTAGCAGATAAGAAGAATAAACCGCATAAACAGCGAACATTAATTTGTCAATCGATATTTTTGAATCCGGCAACTGGAACAGAAATAAAAAATATTATAAATCAAGATTAAAACCTAATAAAGCCCTCGGGTTCGATGAAATAACTTGTGAACCACTGAAAAAAATTGTCCCTTATATAGGCTACGCTCTAACAGTGATAATAAATAGTGTACTAGTAACGGGCCATTTTCCAACCGCCTTTGAAAAAAGTATTGTTACACCTATTTTCAATGCTGTAGATAAATATATTTTTGATTTGTGGTTGTACTTGATTATTTATTGTTTTATATCTAGGTTTTCACTAATTATAAAGAGTTCATCACTGGAAAAGCGATTTTTGTTATTGTGAATAATCCTCAAGAATTTCTTGATTTGGTTTGACTTGTCTAATAGCAGATGTACTTATGGTGTTATTGTATTTTCGTTGATTTTTAGTGATCAAATTTTCATCACGGCATCTCCAAAATTTCTGTTTTCGACCCTAGCAACCATCACTTTTTGTTTTCAGGCATTTTTTTAGACCTCTCCTCATTCTAAGCTATGATACTTATTTCATATACAGCTTATATTTCTATACATAATATTATTTATACAGAGTTGTTAAAAATTCTTACCTAACAATTTTCTGTTCTCAACCATCATAATTTTATGATTTTCCATGAAAAATAGTTTGACATGTCCCTGTCATGTTTTCCTGTGATTCAAGATACAGGATGTTCTAGCTTGTAGATTATTTTTGGCTATTTGAATTCTAAGATTTTATTTGTGAGTTTTGATTTCTATAGCTTTTACAGGTTGTGCAATGAAATATATTGTTGAAAACATACTGATGATACTAGAAAAAAAGCCTTTACTGCTAATCTCTTGGATCATCTGCGTTGACTATAAGATGGCCAAAGGTTTCAGAGATTCTAAGTACACAGAAAAATTGTAAAAACAATCACAGCATGTATCCATATGTGATGTTTAATTATCATTTTATGAAATTCCTTTTCTTTTTATCCTAAACCTATATTTCATATCATAACAATATCCCTGAAATTTATATTCATAATTTTACTACTTGTAAGTAGAATCTGAATATCAATTTTATTATTCTTTAAATTTCTAATATTCCTTGTTTTTGTTCCAGATCAATTTTGGAGAAAATCTCAGCATTTGTGATTTTGCCAAAAATGGTTTCTATAATTACTGGAGATTCATACTGTGGTATTGTGATTTATTTAGTTCTCTGGCATCTAAACATAATCCAAGTTCACTATTTTTCTTTACAACTACAACTATTGGATTTATATAATTACTGGTACTTCTTTCGATTATTCCTCATTTTAAAAAATTTCCTAATTCTTCTTTTACTTGTTCTCTATATTTATATGGAATTGAATAATTTTTAGATCTGAATTTCTCTATTTCTTTTACTTCTATTTTGTTTACATACTCTTTCGCCATTTTGATTCATACATAATTAACTTCTTATATTTATTCAATAATTCATCAACATAACTTTCATTTTTATCATCACATTTATATTTCCTATCATATACTTCATTATTATTATGATCATCACTTTCCATAAAAAAATTCTAACCATTTATTATCCATTTCAATACCTTTTCTTTCATAATCCATCTTAGTTTTCTTTTTCTAATTATCTGTACCTATAATTACATCAAATTCCATGTCTTTGACTACCAGTAATTGTATTTCAATATTTTTATTATCTATCTCCAAATTCAAATTTAGGTATTGATTTGTTACCGCTTATCTTTTCCCATTGATTCCTATAAAATTTGGTTTAGGCATTTTTACCATTGTATTTTTAATTTTAATAATAATTTCTAAAGTACATCCTTTTATTAAAGCCCTTCTCAACCTGTATCTATTAAAATCTTTACTTTTTTGTTCCCTATATTAACTGTTAATATTATTGAAACTAATAATTGTTCATTTCCTCTATCTTCATTTACCATTATAAATTCCATATGGTGTTCATAAATAAATCCAGCTTCACAGATGGTTGTTCTAATAAAAATTTTGTTGCTCAGATATGCTCGTTGTCGGTGTGTTTACCTGATTATTTTCCACAGATACACTAGTTTGTCTTTCACTTTCATGCAAATTTTCTGGACTATTACTCCTTCCATGGAAATGCACATGTTTCATTTATTCATTCGATTCTTTTTAAAGGTTTTTTCCTTCCTATTATAAACCTGTCTTCCATTATATTGATTTTGTTGTTGATATTTTGTTTGGTTACCTAAATTTTTTTCTTTTATTGCCATTTTCATTATTGTACATATTATAATTTCTATTCCTATTTTGATTATAATAATAATTATTATTATACCTATTATTTTGGTAATTGTTTTATTTGGTATATTCTAATATTACTTTGGTTACCCATGTACTTATTATTTGATTGTTATAGTTTTGATCCCTACAATTACTTTGTAAATTCCTAGGTTGGTTGTTATTTTCCTAACTTCTATAAGATAAAGATCTTTCTAGCCTAAATAAATATTTGCTCAATCTATCCATGGTCTTGATTTAATGCATATTTATCATTTCAAAACATTTCCTGTTTGAAATGTCTACTGATATGGCCTACTATTTCCTCTTCCCTCATTACAGGATTAAGATATTGCGACATGGCAAACAGTTGTATGGCATAATTGTTATAATTTATTTCTTTTTTCATCAAACTTGTCAAATTGTCATTTGTCTCTGACAATAAGTTGAGCATTTTCCCCCCAATATTGTTTAATGAATAAATTCTCAAAATCTTGAAAACTATGGATATTTTTCTCCTGACTATTGAACCAAATACAGGGTTGATTTATTAAATATTGCCTAATAATTTTTTTTAACTCTTCTATTGAACTTATATTTCTTGTTTTATTCTTTATTTCAATGAAAGTTATTGGATGTAATTTCATTATATTACCGTCAAATTTGTTATTAATTTGCACCCCTTGACAAGTGTTAATTATTCTAGTTTCTAAATTACTATCAAATCTCCTTTGCTCTAATAATTATTTTTTTCAAATTTTTCTTGATTTCGATTGTCATCTCTACTCAAATTATTTATTTCCTTTATATTTGATATTTCATTTTCTACTATAATAATTTTATCATTTGTGTCCTTTTTGTTGTGTTTCAACTTTTTTATTAATGATGTTTATGTCATTCATATTCTTTTTATTATTATTTTCAAGATTATTCTTATATCTTGTATTGATCCATAAAATTCACTATTACTTTGTTCCATTCTTATTTCTAAATGTTTGTACATATTTAAAAATTCCGTTTTACTTTCTTCTAATTTCAATTGTACTATACTTTCCATTCGTTCCATATTTTTTTTTCACATCTTCCATATTTTCTTTCACACCCTCTATATTTTCTTTCACAACTTCATTATTTTCTCTCAATCCAGCCTGCATCTTTCCATGGATTCCATCATTTTTGAAACTGGCTCTCCATTTCTGTTCTCTCACTTTGTGTTTCACACCCTCTCACATAACTATTCTCTCCTTGTTCCTGATCGCCCCTTTCTTCCTTCACCTTTCTCAAATCCATTTCCTTTACCTTATACAACTTACTAAACTTTGTGTCTACTATTCCAATTCAAGAATTCTAAAATGTCGAATAAAAATATTTTTCCTGTATAAATGTCTGATTCAAAACAAATATTTTTCTTATGAATTTTTAATAAATTTCGAATTTCCAAAATTAATTAGTAAACCGGCTTCTAATTAATATATTCGCTCTATTTAATATATTCGCTCCTTATTGATATATTCGCTCCGCGTTGGGCGACATTTGTTATGATGATGTTTTATTATGATTGTATTTCAAATACTCATAACAACAATAAACTCCGGAAATGATATTCTTACCCTTTTTCAATATACCACTCACCTTTCTTCATTTACCTTTTCCCAAATCAGTCGGTACGCCTATGGAGACATGATCATATCTAGCTCAGGAGGATTCCAATTGCACCATCTAGTTGTTTTTCTTGAAATTAATATACTGTTTTATGAAAATATAGCCTGTAATATGATCGAAAGATGAATAATGAGTCCAGAAAATATTCAAATTATTGTTCTTTTATTCAATAGAATCCTTAAATTACCTATGATTGCGATAACTACTTTATTTGTACATGATATTCAGCTCATGAAATTGAAAATGTCAAATTGCTCATGCGCAATCAATGAACTTGCAAATAAATGTTTGTAGGTTATACTAAGATTATGAGAATAAATAAGAAAGAAAGTTGAATACCATGAATAGGTGTTAATACTCTCACTTTATTTAGTTTTGTTGAAAAAAAATACCTGTTGTTCATTCCGCTGGTGCACCCTCGCGAATCCTGGCTGTGTTGTGTGGCTATTTGAACTGGATGCTTCGCTAACGTTGGGCCTCCTTGCTGTTGGATGCGTCATGCATGTGTAATCTCATGTGATTTGAAGGTGAGTAGTTTTCTTGGTCGATTCCAAGCCAGGTGTTTTCTTGATTTGGTTTGTCTAATACACTTATGTTATTGTATTTTCGTTGATTTTTGGTGATCAAATTTTCATCACGGCTTCTCAAAATTTCTTTTTATCGGTCACTTTTTCCTTTTTCCGTGGCAACCATCACTTTTTGTTTTTAGGCATACTTTTTCAGTTTAACATTCTTTTCAAAACACCATTTCTAATTCTGAGCTATGATACTCATTTTATATACAGCTTATATTTCTATATTATTCATACATAGTTGTTAAAAATTCTTACCTAACAATTTTCTCTTCTCAAACATCATATTTATGATTTTCCTTGTAAAATAGTTTGACATGTCCCTGTCATGTTTCCTTGTGATTCAAGATTGATTCAGGATTTTTAGCTTGTAGATTATTATTACTATTTGAATTCTAGGATTTATTTGTGAGTTTTGATTTCTATACTTTTACAGGTTGTGCAATGAAATAGATTGTTGGAAACATACTGATGATACTAGAAAAGCTCCACTGCTAAACTCTTGGATCATCTGCGTTGACTATAAGATGGCCAAAGTTTTCAGAGATTCTGAGAACACAGAAAAATTGTAAAAACAATAATAGCAGGTATCCATATGTGATGAATAAATATCATTATATCAAATTTCTATTCTTTTTATCTTCAACCTATATTTGATATCATAACAATATATATATATATATATATATATATATATATATATATATATATATATATTTAGAAGAGGGTAGTCTCTTGACTGGACTAGTTGAAAAAAACTGAGTTTAGGAAACACAAAAAACCAATTTTATGTTTTCCTTTGAGGTTGCAGTCAATAGGAAAGGCCATGTAAAGAAGACTCTTTGTTAATTTGTCAGCTTGAAATACTTTATTTCATTATCAAGACATATGAAAAGAACAAAATCACATTGTAACAATGCTCTTTTTATAACTATAAAAACTTACTACTCGAGGTTGCTAACAGAAAATATCGGTGTACATCACAAATAAAATATTTAAAAATCAGTTTGTAAAAAACATCTTCGACTACTTGAAAATCTCATGTTGAATATGCAAATTCATATCGAATTCGATTGAAATACACACGTGGTGATCCCTGCATTGGATTGCCGAGAAAGGACCGTGAAAGCGGTCAGAATAATTGATATGATGTTAGAACCAATGAGGGAAGAGCATATATATATATATATATATATATATATATATATATATATATATATATATATATATTGTTATGATGCGGCGTTGATTGCGGTTATATTTTATTTTACATTTGTTTATTTACTTTCCACAGCCAGACATCATAACAAAATATATGATTTGTTATTTTACTATTTTTTGTTTGTTTTGTTTTCTATTATTTTTACTATTTTCAAAATCTTTGAGCTAGTTCCCGTTTTTAAGATTCATTTAATATGTATTGATAAATAAATACCCATATAAATATTTAATATGTCCGACTATGCATTTTACCTCCTTTCCATTCACTCTTTTATCTTATTTCTTTCACCTCAGCTAACTCAATCGCTACGCCAATAGAATCTCAGGAGTCGGTTCAACTGTGGAGCCCTCTGGTCGTCATTGTTGCTCAAACATTGAAAATAAAGCAGAAATTCATCAAAATGATAATTTCCTTCATTCAGGAAAAACTTACTGCTACCTATTCTGCGATAAATAACCTAATTAGTGCTTCATAGCAAATATATACAGGAAATGTGAAGTTATGTGAAACTAAAAGTGAAATTCAACCTAGTTTTATAGGTTATGTGGTCAATATATTAATTCTATCAAAAAGAGTTCTCTAAAAGTTTCATTTCAAATGCACTGCAGTAACTTTTTATGTTTTCAAATTTTATATTTCCAGACCAGTTGATATGAAATACTTGTTTCGGTATTTTTATAAATGCAACCCTCATGGGGGTGAAAAAGGGGTGGAAATTTGTGTGAGTGTTCCGTTAGTTTCGAAGCTAGGGTATTTGAAGTCTTTATTACAATTGAAGGAATACAATATATGTTTCATTATTCTTGGAAATTCCGTCCCTAGAGGGACTTGTCAATTCGTAATAGTGGTCACAAAAAAAAAATTCGACGCGAACGAAGTGGCTGGTACCAGCTAGTTATATAACAGTTGATAAATAAAGCGAGGTGGGTAGTAAGTACTTTAAAAGTTATCCAACTTAAGTAGGTAATTAGTGATGACGGGCGACTTCAACGCAAAGTCAGCCTTGTGGAACTCTCCAACCACCGACGAGAGAGGCAAATATCTGATAAAATCAATTCAATATGGCGATACTCAATGAAGGCGACACCAGAGTCTCCCAAGTTTCCATCATTGATTTATCATTTCCGACAACGCACATCAGCCGAACTGTTGAAAACTGGAAGGTCTCCACCGACGAAAGTTTGAGCCTGCACAGGCATGTAACATTCGAGGTTGACTTGGGTAAAAAAAAGCCTGAACAGAAATGGTATTCTAAAACCGAATATAAAGCAGGAAGGTTCCAGGGCTACGTTGCAGTTGCTGGAAGGTAGCATTGGGAACATAGAAGGACTCATTAGGGTCCTACAGCAAATACAAGGAGCGACCATGGAAACCAGCGCAGACAATACACTCAGATCACAGCTGGTATGGTGAAATGGAGATATCGCCCTTCGGAGAGCACACTGTAACCGGTCGAGGAGGAGCCTAATAGCCAGACATGCTAATCTCATCATTATAGACCAACTAGAAGAAGGGTACAAAGCAACCAGGAAGGACCAAGGGACAACATCAGAAGGACACAGCGCAACCAGTGGAACCTCCCTTACGACCGGCTTGAGGAAGACCCATGGGGGCGAGGCTATCGGATCATCACCGGGAAAATCATACAATTGAAGACCCTCTACGAACTTCACCACCCGGCGAAGATAGAAACAATCCAACGGCTTTTCCCAAAGGACAACGCCACGACCATCCAGGAAGCTTTTTTATGCTGGATGAACTCATGAAGGCGGTCCAAACAATCAAACTCAGGAAGGCCCCCGGTCAAACTCGTTGTTGAATGCATTCCTGACCTACTTCTGAGCCTTCTGTACAACTTGCTGCTGGAATCCGCTTGCCCAGGAGATGGAGACAACCAACGTAATTTGATTCCAAAAGGCAACCTGGTGACGGAAACTCAAAGTATCGGCCCATCTGCCTACTCGACGTTTTCGGCAAACTATACGAGTACCTCCCAAAGGCCAGACTGGAAGCGAAACAGGCGGTATCTCCGATAAACAGTTTGGTTTCATGCCAAAACTCTCATCAGGAAGGTTATCCCACATGGGGGGCAATCGTACTAATATATGTTAAAAACGCATTCAATATGGCCAAATGGGGAAAAATCATGCTAAGACTACGGGTTCTGGAAATTAGTGGATACCTCATCCGAGCCATACCTTACTTTATATCGGATATAATCCTGAAGAGCAAAAGTCATATAGGGTTATGACTCAAGAAGTCCCTCAGGGCTCGACATTACGACCCACCCTGTGGAACGTTCTCTTTGATGCCGCCCACGCGCATGACCTGGCACAAGTGGTCAGAGCGGATACTAAAGAGGCATCAACACGAAGAATCCATCAAGCCCTTAGACTCATCCAGAGATGGATGAACGACTCGGTCCTAGAAATCGCGCCGGCCAAAACCGAAGCCATTATTTCAAGAGGATCCGGAAATCGAACCAACATTCACTTCGATCTAGCTGAGACTCTTCAAAGTACGTCAAATACTTTGTTGGACGACAAACTAATTCTCAACGAACACATACGGGGACCATGCGAGAAGGCGGATAGGCAAACAATGTCATCCTTTACGCCGCACCGGTATGGAATCGAGTGACGGGAGTGGGAAATTACCGGAAGATGCTGATAGCCTCCCAAAGGAAGATGGTCTTGAAGACACCATCGGCATATAGGACAGTGACTGCAGTCGCACACTGTGTGATCGCAGGGGTCCCCTCCCTTGACCTCCTGGTGAATGAGAGAAACAACCTCAACGAACTGAATGACATCACAGATGGAAAAAAACGCTAGGTGAGAACAAGAACCATGAAAGAATGGCAAATACGATGGCAGAACAATACAACGTCTGCCCAGTGGACGAAGAAACTAGTGCCATCCTCGAGACATGGATAGACTGCAATTACAAGATGTCAGATTATTTCCATTTCCAGGTTCTAACTGACTATGGATCTTTTAGATCTTTCATCCATAGGATTGGTAGAAGTAAGGATAATCAATGTATCTACTGCGGAAACCCGGACCATACTGAATATACGATTTTTTCCTGCGAAGGATGGAATTTGCGTCAGGTAATGTAATTGCACACACGGTCAGTTCCACAAAAAATTGGACAAATATAGCCATTTATCTCAGGGCAATTATAAAACAGAAGGAAGAAGAGGAGAGAGACTACCAAAGACGTGAATGACACGCCGCAAATGATGTATGACCACAGGATGAAAAAAGATAAGACACCGCCTGCCCGCACCTGATGTAATATCCCTAGGACAGTTTTAGATACAAGAGAGGGCACGGGGAATTCACTCGGATTTAGCCTCAACACTACCAGAGTCGAAATAGACTTCCAAGCCAGAGTGTCTGGTTCCATGCGGTCTCCCCCTACCCCAAAATGAGGTATCTTAGCAGATTTTTGCCTCAAAAAATTTAAAAAATTTAAACTTATCAACGAAACAATTAAACCTTTTTTGGTATTGATAACTGAGATCATACACTAACGTAAGTAGCTAATTTTGAGTCGGCGCCAAACAAACAATCAACGAAGATCATTAAATTACTTCAAAGAAATGATCAAAATAAAACATAAAAATGCAATGTGAAATCTTCAGCAATAAACAATAACTGTCAAAAATACCCTCTCCGCACGACCATTCGCAACGACGTGTGTCCTCACGTGTATGCCCGTTCGGATAGCTGTCCCGCTGATACTGACTTCGAGAAAGCTCGGTAATTTTTGGCGAAGGGACGCGCCGCCGCCGCCCTCATTTTACGCTTTACTATTTATTTGCTTGTTGGTTTATTTGGCGCCGACTCAAAATTAGTTACTCACATCAGTTTAGGAGCTTGGTTATTGAGACATGGTTGATTTTATTTTTGTTTTCAGTTTTTTTTCTTTGGATTAATTTTTTGTTGCAGTGCCATTTTCATACTGAGTTGAGGGAGGTTCATTTCACATGTCAGGAGCAAAATAATAATAAAATGAAAAAATATTTCGATGTTTTACCTTCCAATCACAAAGTTGCTGTGCCAGCATGTCGTTGTGTTAGCAAAGCCTTGCTTTCCGACAGATTCAATAAAAATACAACCTACTTTATAATGTCGGACAGATCTCGTCATATCTTTTCAATCATGGTGGATTTCGCTATTCATTGCTGACAAAAGGATGACACTAACAATATTCCAGGGCGATATTCTATTCTTGTGTACATGTTTAAAAATAAAAACTCTTGAACAAAAAATTAAACGGACGAAAAAAGAAACTGGAAAGCGGAATATAAAATAAATATTCAAGTCTCAATAACCAAGCTCCTGAACTGATGTAAGTATCTAATTTTGATTCGGCGTCAAACTAATAAACGCGCGAATTAATTACGTAAAGCGTTAAATGATGGCAGCAAGATGCACGGCGGCGGCGAGTTTCATCATTGGAAATTGTCGAGCGTTCTCGAAGTTAATATCAGCAAGACAGCTACCCAAACCACAGTAGAATTGCTGAAAGAACCAGTATTCTCATTTTGGTATGCAATCCCAATGCGCATGTTCCAATCCAGGCCGGGCATTTTTGGGTGCGCAGTAAATTGTAGTGTGAACGGCAATGTTTGCAGATGAACAATTTTTCTTGAAATTCACCACTTTTGTCATCCAACTTCTGAAAACTCTGACCTATAGTTTGTTTATGGATCTCTGCTTCGCAATCCCTAACTGGCATAATTCGTTGTTGTTGTTGTATTTTATTCAATCCGTATTTAGATTTGGATTTATATTTGAATATGATAAGGATTATACGAAACGAGAATAATTTCAGTGAAACTTGGCAACATCCAAAGACTGTAAGTTCTAAGTTCTAACCTACCTGAGTGTGAGTGTGTTGTGTATCGTTTATCGTTTGTATTCACTGCTCTTTTAAGTTCGCTTGCTTTGATTTTACCGTGTGTTTTGATTACAACTCTCGAATTCATACTTCAATGATGGCCAACAATTTGTTCAGACAACCCAAGAAGGCATCGGAATATTGTGTAGTTTGTTCCCATAATTCTAAGAAAAATCCTCAATACAGCTATTTCAGATTCCCCAAAGATGAAGCTAGGTGAGTTCAATACGATTGATTAATATGGCTGATGTGAAATGAGATGAACACTACTACAAAATTCAAACCTAAATTTTCCAATGACTTTTTTTCAGGTGTAACGAGTGGAAACTGACTAGAGATAGTGAAACTGGATTCTTTAACTGCAGAGCAATGTTATAAAAGGTTCAGAGTCTGTAGTGCACACTTCGAGAATCATATGTTTTCGAGCATACAAAAAAACAAACTGAAGAGGAATGCGGTTCCTACCATATTTGTTAATGCACAACATTCTACCCGAGAGGATGAAGCAGCTTCTGGTAAATATGAATATCCTAACATAATTACATTTTTTACACCCATAACTTTTCACAGAGTAGTTCGATTTCGGTGTTTTCATAACTTTGTTCTGGGTTATCCGATTTAGATGATTCTTTTTTTATTGGATAAGGTATACTTCAGAGTTGAATTTGGAAAGGAATAATCCAACCGTAAAGGTAGAAAAATAGGGGATGATTGATTTTTTGACAAAAAAAGAAACTGATAAGCAAAAAATAAAATGAACCTTGTTAGTCTTAATAATAACTGAGCTCCTAAACTAATGTGAGTAACTAATTTTGAGTCGCCGCCATGCATCCCGCTGTCCTCATTTTACGCTTTACCTAATTCTATTGCTGGTATGTTTGTCGCCAATTCAAAATTAGTTGAACACATTAGTTGTTAGCTCAGTTATTATTAAGACTAAGAAGGTTTATTTAAATTTTTGCTTTGCAGTATCTTTTTTCGCCGGTTTAATTTTTTGTTAAAGTTTTTATTTTTTTATATGAAATGTATACTCATTTACTTTCAAACAAACTAATGCATTGGCAGATTTTTCAAGACATTAGAGGTTGATGGAACAAAAATTAAATAATTTCTCTTAGTAGTTGTCATATTTATATAATTTCATATTTGTGACCTGGCTACACAGGACATACTAACACTAGTTAAAATTTCAAATTTGATGATGTAAAAAAAATCTGTTTTATGCCAATTATGACATTTTTCAAGCTACGTTGGGCACTACTAGCTCTATGACAGTATTCATTGACACATTATATGCAATATTGAATTTTACAGGAATTTCTGGAATTTGTATGCAAACATCATCCGGGTGGGAATCTGTTCCTAGTACGAGCATTGACGGACCTAATTCAAAATCTGCTCCTGGAACCAGCATAACCGAATATAATCCAGAAGGTATGACTGTTATTATTTTTATATAAAAAAATCAGTGCTTTTCTGCTGATCTATTCCTCATTTATTTATACTGATTATAGGAGAGAGTATGTAACAACTATGTTGGGTACTACAGGATCAATCATATTTCTTCATTTATTAAAAAACAAACTTCATGTAGATGGACGACTAGTCCATATTTTTTATTTTGAAAAAGCATAGATTTTCACTTATAATTGCACGAGAGGTTTGTATTTTATCGGGTAAATTTGGGTTGTTTAATGAGAAACTGTTGCCTAGCAATTAGACGAGAAAAACTGTCAACTATTAAAAACGCGACACCAAAGGTGGAGCGTTTTTAGTTGACAGTTTTCGAGAATCAAATCTAAAGGAAACAGTTTAGAATTTGAACAACACAAATTTACCCGATATCAATACAAACATCTGTGTAATCGGCAGGACAATTTGATGAATAAGAAATTTAGAAACATATCAATGCAAACTTTATTTATTTTGGCAACCAACACCGCGATAATTGATAAACAAATGAATACGTGAAAAAACCACTAGTGCATTTGTCGCTGTAAAAGTTGCAGCTAACTTTTGCCGCTGTCAAACTGACAACTGCACTGTGGCATATGCGATTTTTTATACATGAGTTGAATTGTCACTTATAATCTCCCTAGAGCATGAATTATTGCCAGAAATTTTTTGAGTACATGAATTTTTTTTTTTTTTTAATTCATGTTTGAAACAAATTTCCCGCAATTAATTTAAGCACATGGGGGATTCGATAAGAAAATTTTATACCGGAATCATATTTAAATAGAAAACATCAAGTAAATATTTATTTTGACGTTATTCACAAATAAATAGAAGGCTGTGTGTAATGGGAGTTTTGGAAGAGATTTTTTTCTGATTTTCCACGTTCCCTAGTAAAATAAAATATATAATATCAGATAAACTATTATGTAAAATTAATTTTCTTACTAGGGAAATGTTAATATTGACTAAAAATGAAAGTGGATACGTTCGTATTGCGGGAGATATTTTTTGAATTTCCTCATGCCCTAGTGAAGTAAAATATATAATACCGTATACATTTTTATATAAAATTGATTGTTTACATATAATTTTCTTACTGGGTTTCAGGGAAATGTCAATATTGATTAAGAATGAAAGTGGATGTTCGTATTGCGGGATATTTTATTTTTATTTTTCCCGTGCCCTAGTAAAATAAAATTTATAATATCAGATACATTATTATATAAAAGATTTCATATAATTTTCTTACTAGGTTTCAGGGGAAATGTCAATATTGACTACAAAGGTGATATACAGCAAAAAATATATAACTATACCTATACATATATACCTACTTTATTTTTCATATTCTTTTAGGTTTAATTCTAAGAAAAATTTATATTAGCGGTAATAATTTGTTTTTTAAATAATTGGGATATTTTATTCTTTTTTCTAAATAGAATGTTGTTGGCGTATGTTGCCGGTTAAAAAAATATTTTGTAAAGTTAGCCATTGATTTGACATTTACTACTCCTGTCAATTAATATTTTATTTGTGGCATTATAAGTTCCTCATAACATTGTATATAATCATAAGTTAGTAAAAAGTGATAATAAAATGAACTTTCAATCGTATGAATTGTGTTCCTTTTGCAAAGAATCACAGCACATTAAAATGTACCATAAAAATGTAAAATATCTAACATACCTAGTGGAAGAATCTGGATTAAATCCTGAGCAAGAAAACTTATTTAAAGAGATTGGCAACATTCTGCGTGATATTGTGTACAGTGGCAAACCCTATTGAAACACCTATGGTAAATATTTATGCTTTCAGCAGTGCATCGATCACCAGTCCGACCCGATCTCGAACGAACTCGCCCGAGGGTTTTTGACAATAGCGGGTCGAGGGTAACAGAGCTCTCTCTCGTTGACTATACACACGTCACATCCTAATTCCACATTTTCTTTTTCACATAATAAGTATTACAGTCCACTTATAAATGTAGTAGACACTTGAGGAATAAACCAAGATCAACAACCAAGTGTTTTACTCCACAACGCATCATATGGTCCGTTCGAGCCGTATAATTTTCTAACCTGAAAAAGTCAAAGTGTTGGAGAAAGCAAGAAGCAAGTCGAAGAGAACAACCAATCCAAAACGGACGCACAGGAAACAAACGGACACACCGTGAGTTGCCTTCCTATCCTACTCAAATCATACCTATCCTCACAATTTCCGAGTTATTCCTGTCATTTGATACAATACGCGCCCATACATAATGGCTAATTTGCAACAATTGAAATCAAAATGTGCTTCAATTAAAAGTCAATTATCTCGATTCATGAACTACATTGAAGTATTCGACGAAGATACTTCATCAATCTATGAAGTTGAAACTCGTTTGGAAAAATATCGAAATCTTATTGATGAATTTGAAGAAATTCAATGTGGAATCGAATCTCTCTCAAATCAATCCACAGATGAGGAGGAAAGACAGGCGTTTGAAGATAAATTCTTTAAAACCATTGGAAATGCAAAGAAACTCATTGCAAAACTGCAAAATATAAATATTTCGGAAAATGACAAAAATAGTGTTCATTCTGTGAATCAATTTGTAAGTCATCCAACTCAATCAAAGGTAAAACTACCAAGTATCAATCTACCTGATTTCCATGGTCATTATAACCAATGGTTAACTTTTTATGACACCTTCAATAGCCTCATTCACAAGGACTTGAATCTCTCTAACGTTCAAAAATTTTATTATTTACAATCCTGTTTAAAAAATGAAGCTGCACAAGTGATTCAGGCACTAGAAATCTCCAACGATAATTATGATATTGCTTGGTCTATGCTGAAGGAGATACGAAAACAAAAATTAATAATTCACCTCACGTCAAAACTTTATTTGAATTATCTCTATGAAAAACGAATCCTTTTCACAACTCAGGAAGTTACTGGATAACTTTAACAAGAATATACGAGCTTTGAAATCATTAGGTCAACCTACCGATACCTGGGATACTCTTTTAATATACATTTTAACATCTAAAATCGACACCACTTCTAAACGGGATGGGAAGAACATGTCAAAATAATGATAACCCTACAGTTAAAGAACTAAACGAATTCCTATCAAAACATTGTCAATTGTTGGAAACAGTTGAGAATAAAGCATATGAAAAGAAAAACTTTTCGAAAACATTTAGCCGTGAAGAAAATCATTAACTCATATTTCGACCAAAAGTTTTCTTGTTCTTTCTGTCAACAAAATCATTATAACTCACGTTGCGATAAGTTCAGAAGTATGTCAATTCGGATAGAATTTCAGAAGTCAAAAATCAAGATTATGCTACAATTGTCTGAGACCAAATCATATGTCAAAAGAATGCAAATCGAGCGGTTGCAGAATTTGTAATAAAACACTTTACGCAACTTCATCTAAACAAAGCTGTGCAAGGTCAAGTAGATCACAATCCAACAATGCCCGCGCAAGCTAAAACGCTACTAGCCCCAGTATATCGCAACCTGTCACTCTGACACAAACATTATTCCGCAGCACAAACAACACGCACAGTGGCGTGCGTCAAATTTTATTGGCAACTGTGCTTATAAACATTCGTAATTACAAAAACGAGATGATTCAATGCAGAGCTATGCTAGACAGTGGCTCGCAGTCAAGCTTTATTACAAGTGCTTTAGCTAATAAATTGAAACTACAAACTAAGAAGGTTGGTATACCAGTGGCAGGGATAAACAATTCTCTGAACAACATTTCAAGTCAAACAAAATTCATATTTCATTCCACCGACGGCAAATACTCATTCGAAGAAACATTTCTGATAATAAACAAAATCACAGAAAAGCTACCGCAAATTTCTTTCGACATTTCTAAGTTGAATATTCCATCAAACATAAAACTTGCTGACAGCCTATTCAATGTTTCTGATTCCGTTGACGTTCTCCTAGGTGCAAACGTTTTCTTCAAAATTTTGAGCAACAAACAATTAATAATCAACGGTGATAATCTCATGTTACAAGAAACTAAGCTCGGCTGGATTGTTTCCGGTCCGTTATTTTGAATTCAGATCTTCTATCTCATCAAAAACTATATGTCACTTATCAACAATAAATACTGAAATTCAGAATCAACTCCAAAAATTCTGGGAGTTGGAAGAAGTGAAACTAAAACACATATATTCTAAGGAAGAAATAGAATGCGAGGAGCATTTTATTAATACGTTTAAACGCGACGCCACTGGAAGAATACAAGTTTCTTTGCCATTAAAATTCAACTATGAAATGCTAGGTTCTTCCGAAGAAAATGCAATAAACCGATTTCATTATCTTGAAAAACGAAAATACAAAGAGTCCCGTATATTATTTACCCCATCACGGTGTAATGAATGAAAACAGTACAACAACGAAATTACGTGTAGTTTTTGATGCTTCGTGTAAAACCACGACTGGTTTATCTCTAAACGACGTTTTGAAGGTGGGGCCAACAATTCAACCTGAGTTATTTGTAATAGCTTTGAATTTTCGTAAACACAACATAGTTTTACTGCGGACATTGAAAAATGTATCGCCAAGTTGCCATAGCACCTGAAAATCGTAATCTCAGAGAATCGTCTGGCGTACTGATTCATCCGAAGCAATCAAACATTATACTCTCAATACTGTAACGTACGGATGCGCATCTTCAAGTTTTTGGCTTGTAGATCAGTCGTGCAAGCAGCTATTGATAATGAACAGAAATATCCGCGGCAAGCGAAATAATAAAAATTGTTTCTATGTCGATGATCTAATCTGTGGTGCTCCATCTATCGAGGAACAATCATTTTGAAAGATCAAATAAATCAAATACTTCTTGAATCAAAATTCACTCTCCGCAAATGGACATCTAACAAAGCTGAAGTCGTTATTGATGAAAACTCCCATCATTCCGATGACACATATGTTTTACCAGGAAATGAAAATATCAAAACTCTAGGTTTGGTCTGGAACCCTAATGATGATGCACTCATGTACAATACAACATTAACTCAATCCAGTATAGTTACCAAACGCTATATGTTGAGTACTATTTCCCGAATTTTCGACCCGTTAGGATTAATAGGGCCAATAATTGTTAAAGCAAAATTATTACTGCAAAAACTCTGGGATGCCCATATCGATTGGGACGAATTAGTTCCATTGAAATTACGTAATGAATGGTTAAAATTCTTTACAGAACTCGAGCAACTCACTAGCATACAAATACCGCGACATATTTTAATTTCTAACCATGTAAAAATTCAATTCCATGGGTTCTGTGATGCGAGCGAAATAAGCTATGGAGCATGTATATACTTCCGCACGACAGACATACATGGTATTCACCATCCGATACTTTTATGCGCCAAATCTAAAATCGCTCCTCTAAAAAAGATTTCACTTCCACACTTAGAATTGTGTGGAGCCTTGCTGCTTGCTCGCTTAATGAAAAATCTAAACAAGCTCTGTCTATGAATAATGCTGATACACTCTTTGGTGTGATTCTTCTATAGTTATTTCTTGGATTTCTGCACAACCTTGTATTTGGAAAACATTCGTAGCAAATCGCGTCACAGAAATTCAAGAGCTAACTGAATCTCATAAATGGCGACATATATCAACTAAACAAAACCCTGCAGACATCATATCCAGAGGATGTGAACCCAAAGAATTGTCAAACTCAGAACTTTGGTGGCGTGGACCTGAATTTCTGATGTTAGATGCATATAACTGGCCCGAATCTAAATTCGAAACTCCAGAAGAAATTCCCGATAGACGCAAAGAACAAAAAATCGTTTTACACTCGTATAATCCAAATCCAGACTTATATTCGGATCAATCTATTTTCGATAAGTTTTCAACATTTACGAAATTACATCGAGTATTTACATATGTACTCAGATTTTTACATAATATCAATCCCAAAAATAAAAATTCAATCGGGACACTTACAAAACACGAATTGAACGAATCTCTTAAACTACTGCTCAAGATGTCACAATCGAAACAGTTTCATCACGAAATCCAAGCTCTTAATTCCGGAAAAATGATTTCAAATTCTAGCAAATTGCTCTCTTTGAACCCATTCATAGATAGCAGTGGATTACTACGTGTAGGTGGTCGTCTGAAACATTCCACTCTTGAATATGATATAAAACACCCCGTACTGTTGCCTCCGAAACATCCACTCTCATATAAATTGATTGAATATGAACACAAACGGACTTTACACTCCGGACCACAAGCAGTGTTGGCCTCTCTCAGAAACAAATATTGGATAATAAATGGTAGAAATGTTGTGAGAGGAGTCATTCATAAATGTATCACCTGTTTCAGAGCTGAACCAAGCAATGTCATACCAATGATGGGAAACTTACCCAAATCCAGATTAGAGCCAGCACGTCCTTTTTTAATCAGTGGCGTAGACTATGCCGGACCTATACTGGTAAAAGACGGGCGTCTGAAATCTCGTAAAATAATAAAAACTTATATTTGTATTTTTGTCTGTTTTACAACAAAGGCCGTGCATATCGAGTTAGCTGGCGATCTAACATTTTTAAATTGCTTGAAACGTTTTGTATCAAGAAGAGGACTATGTTCAGATCTTTATAGCGACAATGGTTCCAACTTTAGGGGGGCAAATAATGAGTTGAAATCTTTGATAAAAAATATTAATAAGGCTACATTATCAGGCAATTTTCGTGATTTTCTTTTAAAAAACACTATTACTTGGCATTTTAACCCTCCATTTGCTCCCAATCAAGGTGGGCTTTGGGAGGCAGCCGTGAAATCGGCAAAGAAACTTTTAATTCGTGAAATCGGCAACGCTCATTTACCATTCGAAGGCCTGTATACGGTATTGTGTCAAATTGAGGCAGTTTTAAACTCACGTCCCCTAACGGCGCTCTCTAGCGATCCTTCTGACCTCGTTCCTCTAACCCCTGGTCATTTCCTTGTGGGCAACTCATTGGAAGCCATTCCACAAACAGACGTGAGCGATAAACCTGCTCAGAGGCTGAGTTTGTACCATCGACTACAACAAATGGTTCAACGCTTTTGGCAGCGTTGGTCGGCTGAGTACTTAACAAATCTTCAGCAGCGCTACAAATGGAAACGACGTGAACCCAATCATATCCAGATTGGAGATGTAGTGGTCCTGAAAGAGTCTGGACTGCCCCCGTTGCAATGGAAACTGGGAAGAATTGTGGCGCTCCATCCTGGTAATGACAAAGTGATACGAGTTGTGAGTGTTAAAACTTCAACTGGTGTTTTCAAGCGAAGTGCTATTAACATTTGTGTTTTGCCGTCAAGAGACACAGAGACATGAAAAGACATTTATGCTGAAACCGCATTTGTATTGTTGTTAATAATTACTTATTTGTTTTCTTTTGAAACTGATAACTTTCAAGGCTGGCGGGATGTACAGTGGCAAACCCTATTGAAACGCCTATGGTAAATATTTATGCTTTCAGCAGTGCATCGATCACCAGTCCGACCCGATCTCGAACGAACTCGCCCGAGGGTTTTTGACAATAGCGGGTCGAGGGTGACAGAGCTCTCTCTCGTTGACTATACACACGTCACATCCTAATTCCACATTTTCTTTTTCACATAATAAGTATTACAGTCCACTTATAAATGTAGTAGACACTTGAGGAATAAACCAAGATCAACAACCAAGTGTTTTACTCCACAAAGCAACATATTGTGCCTTCTTTTGGAAACAAATCTAATACTCAAAGAAATAAACCAGTGTCTCAGTATTATTTTTATTTTATGAAACACAGGCATATTGTTAAAAAAATACCGGTTCTGTGTTTTATTCACCACTTAGGAAAGAGGAGGTAGAAGTGGAACTTTTGAAGAATTTAAAAATAATTAATGATATTATAGAATGTACACCTTAATAAATTGTTGTAATATTTCCAACTTATAAAGTAAGTAAATAAAAAATATTGTAAATATTATTTTTGTCTAATTATATGATAGCTGTCATGTGCCGGGAAATTTCCACTTATTAATTTTACGTCTACATGCTGATGTGGATGAAAAATTTTCAGAAAATTTACTGGTTACCATAGTAACAATGTCGAAATAAAGCATCTGATTGGTTTGAAAATGACCGGTATAAAATTTTCACAGAAATCATATTTTCTCAAGCTCTGTTGGGCACTACTAGCTATATGACAGTGTTTATTGACACATGATATGCAATATTGAATTTTACAGGAGTTTCGGGAATTTGTATGCAAACGTCATCCGGGAGGGAATCTGTTCCTAGTACGAGCTTTGACCAATCCAATATCTGCTTCTAGAACCAGCATTGCCGAATATAATCCAGAAGGTATGACTGTTATTATTTTTATATAAAAAAAATAGTATTTTTCTGCTGATCTATTGATGTTGGGTACTACAGGATCAATCATATTTCTTGATTGGTTAGAAAGCAAATTTTATGGTAATATGTATGCAAACGTCATTTAGAATGCGTTGTCATCCCGGGGGCGGGGGTGTAATCGGGGTGGAAATGTTGAAAAAATGTAATATACATTCATCCTAACACTATAAGGTCACAGCCCGTCTTATCCTAAAAAAATGCAGATTGATTTTTCCCACCGTTAACGATTAATTACATTTTTGTACTAATACCAACTTTTCTTGACTGGTTGGTTAATTCACAAATTCCCCGCCATATTCCACAAGAACGGCGAGACATTCTTTATTATCACTCCGAATTCATTTGAGATTGTCATACTTTTTTTCATGGTTCTTAAACACTCAATGTAAAATATGACCTAAGATTGATGGGCAAACTTTATCATAACCAACATTTAGAACTACAGTCATAGCTTGTAAAATAGAGGAGGGAAATGTTCATTTATATAATCGAACTTCTTAAATAAAAATACGTTGAAAAATATAAATAGAACTCAGAAAATACACAAGTTCAAAGAACGTGCCATACCTTTCTATAAACTTCGTAGGTATTGTTTATTATTTGTTAAATCTAATGTTTTTTATTGTTCACTTTTATTTAGAATCTTCATTTCGAAAGTTATTAGAATATTTTAGGTATTAATTTTGGTTTTTATTAGAAATTGTGAAAACTTTTTTTTTATAATTCTAATTTTTTAACTTTTTTAAATTTTATTTCGAATACTCATTTCGGTTTTATATTTTCTTGGTCTTTGCTATAGGCAATAACAATTTGAAATGTATTAATTACTTTCTATCAGTAAATTATTTCAAAGTTGATAATAAAATCATGGTTTAAATTGTTATTGGCAGAACTGGTCAGAAATTATTAATGTAGAGTATATCACCACATTTTTGCATATGACAGAAAAATATTCAAGTCAATATAAAAAACTAGTTGTCCCTTCTAAATATTTTTTTTAAATTACACTTTACACGGCTGTTTAAACTGAATATATTTTTTTTTTCATTCCCCAAATTGGGGAAATTAAATATCGGTATTATATTTTAACCCTCTAAATAGATTTTGCGTAATAGAAATCTCTTTAAATAGAATTTTGATTTTTTCATCATTTCCACCGCCCAATACACACCCTCCGATGGGGCGACAAATGATTTCGTATATCAGGTGGTATATATGTATTTCGACCTCCTGAATTCGATTTTGTATACTATAAAACTTTACACTGCCGTTTAAACTAAATTTCATTTTTTTTTTTCTACATTTCTACCTCCCCAATACACACCCACCGCCGGGTGACAAATGATTTCAAATATCAGGTGCTATGTATTTCAACCTACTGAATTTGATTCTGCAAACTAAAAAACTCTACAGTGCCGTTTGAATCTATATTTAATTTTTTCAACATTTCCACCCCGATTTCCTCCCCCCTGCCCCCGGGATAACAACACATTCTAAATATAATTTCTTACATTTATCAACCTACAGAATTTGATCGTGTACTGAAAGAAACCCTACATTCTCATATTAATGAGAAACAGATCCGTCATACATTTTTCTCAGTGTATTTTGTGGTTGTGGATAACTTCACACTCGTAGAAAAATATATATTTGTTTTTTTTCAATTTTTTTTTTGAAATGTATCTGACTCCTTCCATCTACAAGATAATTTTGAGTAGACTTTAATTTCAACTTCAAAACTGTAATCTCCAAGGAGGAAAATATCACTGGTGTAGCAAATAAGAGGTATTATTCAAAGATTTGCTTGTCAATGTATTTGAAATTTATTTTCAGAAGTGAGTACCCAAACTCCAACATCGTTATCTAAGAACACACCACGTAAGGTTCACTTGAGGAATAAAATAAGAGTCCTTCAACGCAAATCGAAAGAGCAGAATACTCCTTCCAAAGGGCAAATTTCAAGAGAAGAAGTGGTCGAGTATGTCAGGCAGAATTCTTCACCAGCATTGGCGTCCTTTTTAGAAACTCAACTCAAACTCTCTGGCAAATCTCCTAAGGGTTTGAGGTATTCTAATGAATATAAACAATTCGCCTTGACAATATATTTTCTGGGCCCCAAAGTGTATAAGTTTTTATCAAAAGTTTTCTGTTTGCCATCCAAATGTACCTTGTTCAGAATAACTCAGAATTGGAATATCGGTAATGGCTTCAGCAACTTTTTATTTTCTACGCTGGAAATGAAAGTAGAAATGCTTCCTGAAAAAAACAGACAATGTATTTTATGCATAGATGAGATGTCTATTAAATCAAATCTATTTTATAATATCACAAAAGATGAAATCATTGGATTTCATGATGTAGGGCAAAAGACCTATGAGCCTGCAAGTGAAGCCCTTGTTCTGATGGCAAGAGGCATCAATGAAAAGTGGAAACAGCCATTAGCATACTTCTTGGTAAATTCATCCTGTCCAGTGTCGGACCTTAAAAATATAGTTATTGAAGCAATTCAGCGCCTCAACAAAATTGGTTTGAATGTAGTTTCCGTCATTTCAGACAATGGAGGAAATTTTCATAAACTAATCAGAATTCTGGGAGTGACTGTGGAACACCCATATTTTATAGTTGACAATTCCAAAATATTTTACATGGTTGATGTTCCACATTTAATAAAATCGACTAGAAATAATTTTTTTAAAATCATTTGAAACTTAAGGAAGGAACAAAAAAAATCTAGAAGATTTTTATTCAAGAAAAAAAGAGATTTCGATTACCTAAAATAATGATTAGCACAAATTAACAAATTGAATGCTATTTCATTCGGTAATATAAGTGCTGAAGCTGTACATACGGTATCTTTTATAGAGAATATGGATAAACTATTCGATTTGTTCAATTCATGCAAATTTGGAAAGGTAAAAGATTTCAATAGGCCTTTCATGGGTAGTGAGGAACAAATAGAGTTTTTGGAAAAAAACAAAACTATGTTTAGAGAAATGAGAGTTCTAACAGGAAACAAAAAAGATGTTACCAATAGGATGAAGTTCATAAAAGCATGGCAAATAACGATTTCTGCAATCCTCAGTTTATGGCCAATTTTAAAAGAAAAGGGATTGAATAAGTTATTCACTAGGCGTTTAAATCAAGATTGTTTAGAAAATTTTTTTGGCAAGATTAGGCAACAGAGTGGTAATTGCAAGAACCCAACACCAATACAGTTTCAAAGGGGTTTCAAAAAGCTGTTCGCATTAGGTTACTTCGAGCAAACTGAAGGTACCAACTGTCTAGAGGAATTCGATGAAATTCTGACACATATCACACCTGAAGTAATTAAGAGATACGAGTTATTAGTACCTCAAACTTGTACGAATCAAACATTGTGCATAGATACCAATGATTATTCGAGATTGGATATATCTGAGAAAAATGCTTTTACATATGTCTGTGGATATTTCATTAAAAAATGTTTGGATAAGCATAAATGCAATTTATGTTTGGAATTTGGAAAAGAGAACAATGAGCTCAATATGGAAAATATTTATTCGCATTTCAGAGCATATCCAAATTCTGAACAGGATACATTTGGAAACTTACAGTGTCCCAATACACCTTTTATTCAGTTTGTTGATTCATTAGAGAATAATTTTAGTCAACATTTTCCACAACTTTCCGTGGGGCAAAATGTCGGAAAAACGATAAAAATCCATTGAGCATACTTGTTCGGCAATACCCTTTTCAATGGATTATTTTTTTATTGTTTGTTAGAGTTCGCATCTTTTTTTCCATCAAGTTTATAAACCGAAAGTTGAAGAGTTGGAAATCAAATAAAAAAGAAAAAAATCAAAAACTGCTTACCCTGCAACATTTGTAATTTTTCTTTTCATATTAGTTTTACTTCTTGTAATTATTCTACTTAGTTTTTTTTATTTATTGCTCACATGATATATAGTTATAACATATGTATAAAAACTATGGAAATAATAAGTTGCATTTAATTTTTTCTTTTGCACCTAAGTGTATAACACTTGTATGTGCAAGTATCAGTTAACTAGATTATTGTAATTTAAGATATAGGTCGAGTATCTGGTTATAAGTGTTTGTTTGGTTTTATAATTATAATATATTCTAATGTGTAAATGATAATCGGTAACATAAATAATTAACCCAAAATTTGTTGAGTATCTTTTAAGTTTACAAATGGCTTTCATAACAAAACTTCAAACTTATTGTAGTTTGTACAAATATATTTTTTACAATTTTTATTGAATAGTTTCACAGTGCTAGATGTTCTTATTTCTAGAGGCAGTATATTAAAAACTTTTGGTGCCAAATAATTCACAAATATTTGCAAGGAGTCTTTTTTGAATATTGGAATTGCTATTTGTTCATTATGTTTTGCTCGTGTGTTATAAGAATGAGATATTTGTTGTAGATATTGACTATTTTTGTAGTAGAATGTTGAAATTGTTATAAAATAAAGATATCTGACATTTAAAATGTTTTCATTATATAATAAACTGGTTGAAAAGAGCTTACCTCTATTGAACATAACTTTTAGTATGTAATTTTGGGCTACATTTAGTGGATGAAGTTTAAGAATGGTTATTGTTTTATGAATTGAAAAGAGCTTACCTCTATTGAACATTTTGAAGAACTGAAAAAACAGCCAAAAAATAAGCAGACCTACTTAAAATAATAAAAACACATTTACTAGACTCAAACATAAGGTTTTGAGATATAAAATATAGCATTCAAAGGGGTTTTGAAATTGCAAAATTATGTCTCTAGTTACTGAATTATACAGTCATTATCATGAAATTATTTTTTAATCACCATCTCAAAGAAGAAACATCAAAAAAAATAGTCAAACTGTTTTTGCATTCAAGAGAATGATAGTAAAAGGAATTGTTAACCATTTAGAGAGCTATATTCAATCGCACTAAGAAGTAAACATTTTATTTGTTATTCGTATTTTACACAAAAATATTTTTTTCCTTTTCAGTGCATTTGAATAAAATCTTCAATCCTCTTTAGTCATTCATAAAATCCGTCATTATGAATTATTGACTTTCACCAAAAAAATCATAATCTCCAACCCCAAAAACTTACCAATTTTGAATGGAATCGGACCATTTTCCCATAACTCGTCGGTCTGAGCTATCTAGTCCTTCAATGAAGAGACCATCTAAAGATTAACTCATCCTCCATCTTGGAGTTGTCATTTTCAGTTTATGAATTTTAACTAAAAAGCAATAAAACTTCGACTACATTCATCATCTCCGACCCCAAAAACCCCGACATACCAATTTTGAACTCGTCCGCCATCGTGAATTTTGATAAAAAATTCATAATCTCCGACCCCGAAAACCCCCACACCAATTTTGAATAGGATCAGACCATAAATTCAGAGATGATCTGCATTTTGGATCTGCCATTATGAATTTGGAATAAAAATTCATTATTTTCGACCCAGAAAACCTTCACATACCAATTTTTAATCGAATCGGACCATAAACCTAAATATCGTCCGCCATTTTGCTTTTTTCTCTAACAAAAATTCCATAAGCCGCCATTTCAATTAAATAAATTTTTACAAAAAATTCATAACCTCTGACTTCGAAAACCCCCACATACCAATTTTGAATCGTATCGTACCATAATCACAAAACTCGTCCGCCATCTTGGAGCCGCCATTTTTTTTTCTCTAACAAAAATTTCATAATGCTCTGTCACCGGAATAGGCTTCTTCATTCAGAAGACAAATAACTAACTTTGTTTACCGGTCAGACCCAACGGCGATTTTTTTTTAAAGGAAATAAAATATTTCCGAGTTTTCCTATGGATAGTTGACTTGAATTTACATGGAGAAGAAAACTCACCATTAGAAAATATTCGTCTACATGATCTTATCTACGAATGAAAAACCTCCCAAATTTCGGCTCAATCGGATGTCGGCAAGTGCTCCAAAAATGGATTAGAAATTTTGAACCGGATAGAATGACTGACATACAAACGAGTTAAATGAAAGCTTGTAAAAATACATTTTGCATCTCTCATTCCCTGAAAATTATATGTTGGAATGTTCGAAAATATCAGCAAGTTTGTTTTTGATTTTCAAAATCACGTTTGTCTAATGAAGCAGGCAAACAAAAATAATTACCATCGGAATAGTGGGCAATAAAATCTCAACAAATAAAAGTTTTCGACAAATAATAGAAATTTCTGTGGTACTTTACTTTCAGCTCAAAATTTTACAGTTTTAATAATTCTTGAAATGTTATGCAGACGTTATTTTGAAAGAAGTGATTTTTATATTATTGAGCAGTTTATTTCATTATTTCACTTGTTGAGTAGTGTATAAAATGGAAACGCTGATAGATCGACTCCAGGCCGGGAAAATCATGATGCGCAGTGGTCCTAAAAAAATGAAACTGTGAGACAGAGACATCAAAGGTTCCGACGAGAGTGATATTACTGGTTCTCTATAGAGCATTCTACTGTGCCCAAACCAGCACACATTTTTCAAATGTTATCGTTTTTCGCTGGAGATTTCACGTTGCATTTTTATGTTATTTTGTTTTGATTATTTCTTCATAGTAATTCAATGATCTTTGTTGATTGTTTGTTTGGCGCCGACTCATTCACTTACATTAGTTTTGGAGCTTCATTATTTAGACTAATAAGGTTCATTTAATTTTTCGCGTTTCTCTTTTTGTCGGTTTGATTTTTTGTTGATAATGTTTTTTCATTTTTATGTAGTTCAAATCTACTAATTACTACCAACTTAATTTTTATTACTTTACTTCAGGTAGGTAAGTTAGTAGCTTATTTAACTACTGTTATATAATATAATTACCTACTTCTACTATTAATTGTAATATAATATGAATACTTCTAAAACAACAATATTTTTGCCCGACTGCGCGACGCAAAGGAGGGTAATGTGTTTATCAGCCTGTGTATGTACGTATGTTGGTTCTTTTTTGGCGTTCTAGAGACGAAACGCGTGGGTCGATTTACGTCACTAAAGACATGACAGGAATCAAAATTCAATATGACGACAACCAGACGCCATATTGTAACAAAATTCAATATGGCGATAACCAGACGCCATATTGTGGAAAAGTTATAACAGCGTATAGCTTGGTACATCAGCAATTGTTCAGTTTGCTCGTTAGTTGGTTTATTTCTGTTTCAGTTACTATTTCGTTTTCGTTAATTTATTTTCGTATTTTTTCTGTAATAACTTTGACATCACTTCTGTTCTGAATGATAACTTTCGTCCCAGTAGAATTTTTCACAGTACGATATTGGGTTTGGTGGAAAAACAGAGGAAGTTTTTTTTAAGGATTTGTCTCTACGAAATTTTGCCCTGTGATATTTGTGAAAACACCGTGTTAGCCATGCATATTTGGGACGAGAAAATCAGGGTTGGGAAGTGGGTAGTGATAGTAAATATTTATTAATATTATTCTTAAATAATTGGCGGTTGAAGTCGTTGGGAAAAAACTACTCAAACAATAGATTCCGTTGTTTAGAAATGCGTCAAAAAATACTGAGTTAATTTTTTTTTTTAAACCTGCGTAAAAAGTGAACTTTAAAAAAGATGGAAATAATATGACCAGAAAGTATTGTCAGAAAATAATGTTTCAAGAGGTTAACTAACAAATTTAAAACTGTAAACAATATCACGCAGTTGAAGGCATTTGCTTTAATTTGATGAATATATATTATTGCCTCCGACTGCGTGATATTGTTTTCAGTATTAAGTTTAATAGCTAACCTCTTGAAACATAATTTTCTGACATGATTTTCTGGTTATCTTGTTTCCATCTTTTTTGAAGTTTTTTTACGCAGGAGGGTTTTCTGATTTTTCAAATTTACTTTTTTTATTATAGCAAGGTAGGCATGCAAAAAATGCTGCTCGAATGAGAATAATCTAATAATGAGGAAAAAAAAAATTGGATGCAAATAATAAGCACAAATAAGAGGTTGCTGCTGTGAACCGTGGAAGAATTCCATCGACTATCTTCTGTCTCCATCATTAACTCCAGGTCTCCATAATGTTATAGTGTCATCAAAACTACAAATGTGTGCCAAGTTTCAACATAATCGGTTCACAGGTGAGAAATTGATGATCCCTAAATTTTCTACCCTTAGGGGACCAACTTCTAGGTATACCATATTCAATGAAAATAAACATCTCAATCAAATAGCGCAGTAGGAATTTAACCGTGGTAGAATCGGTTCACAGGTGAAAATTCAGTGGGCAAACAATCAATTTAGTCGAAACCTCCTCTTTTTTTGTCGGTGGAAAAATCAAATTAAGTTTCTGGTGCTCTAAGAGCTTCATCAAACGACAAAAGATTTGTCATGAATGCGTAGGATTATTTGGTGGATTGTCGCAACGAAAGATGGGAAGGGCGAAAAATGCAATACCTTTCTTTAGATTCGGTGGGCAACGTTTTCTACAAAGAACTGAAAAAACGGACTCCCATTTTGTCAACATTAGGCAAAACAAATTACGCACGATGAATAAATTATTAATGAATCATGTATGACAAGTTTTTTATGATCACTGCGAAATTGACTGAATTCTAGTACTTCAAGTCTGTTTTCATTAAATGCGTATCATACAAATAAATACATGTAGACCCCAAATCCAGCAAAATAGTTCATACTTTCTATGAAAATCATGATAATGCGTCGAGTGTTGCTGTAACCATGATAGATACAGTTGTTCTTCGGGAAATAAGATGAAACCCTTATTTTCCTGAGAGTTTGAGACATTTTGGAGGTTTTTTTAAATGTTTTTCCAGTATCAAGGTAGGTACTGAAAAGATTATTTGGTGTCCGTAATATTAATCGCCTGCAATTCACCGCCACCAATTGATCGCATAAGCAATTTATTGCCTAAAATTCACCTCTTGCATATTCATCGCCAGGCAATACATGAAATGATTCTGTTACAGTCTAAATGAAGAGTGTGCGGTTCAGTAAAACACTTCTGTTTTTCAGTTCCTAAATAATTACATTTATCAGACCTGCCTAGAAATACATTGCAGATGCTTTGATTCAATAACCTGGGCTTTCCAAGATTGTGTCAAAATAATTTTTATAATTGTCATAAACACAACAAAGAAATCGGCTCAAGAAAAAGGGTTAAACTGACGAAGGATTTTTGATGTTTTCGAACAAGGGACTGTTAATAATAATTATGTGGTATTTCAAGAATGTATTTCATGTTATCACTCAATTCTGCAACTGTAGTGGTTATTGGTCCTGTGTGCGTAATTTGACACTCCTATTGAGGATTTCGTATACATTTTTACCATTGCATCTATATCATATTATGAGTTTATTTTTCATCCCTTCGAAATTGTCGGTGGGGATTTCTAAATCAGAAAAAGGCAAAGCAAAATTGTGCTCTGTTGGACAGCCGTTTTATAAAGTAAGCAAAATGAAGCGGAAATTCATTTGAGGTGTCAAAACTGGCAGAAAATAAAATGTGCTGCTCGAGTTTATTTATTTATTTACGGGCAGCGCCCAGAATAAGAACATTATTACTTACAATTAAACTAAAGAAAAAATTATGAAAACGTAAAAACTATGAGTGAATATAATGCAAGAGAAAAATATAAATATGTTCACATCAATATCGTGTTGTTATTATAGAAGCGACTGCATCTTCGTTTCAAGCTACTTTCAGAAATATTGAAAACATCCGCTTCAATTTCATTAGCATTCGATAAAATTCTAGATAATGGAAAGTGTTTTCCATAGTGGCATCTGTGGAAATCAATTGCGAAAGTCTGAGTGTTACGAGTAACTCTGACTGGAACATGTGGACCAATTAATGACAAGAGATGGGACAATCAACATGATAGTTCAGAATTTTGTGCAGAATTCTGATGTCTGCATAAATTATACGAGTGCTCAGTTTCGCTATTTCTGTTGTAGTGCGTACTTCTCTCAGTGAGTTTTCAATAAGCATTGGTGAAGCCTCTTGTGATCCTGCATACCGAGCCCAGCATTTTTGTTTTTCTACTTTATCGAAGATTATTTTTTGATGTTACGATCATGAACACATTTCCTCGCACAATGATACAATTTACTAAACCGGTTTTGATTCATTCCTCAGTTTTCATGCGGATTGATAACAGACGTCAAATCAAAAATATACGTTGCCAGACAATAAAAACAAATTGGCCAAAACGTACATGAATGATTTGAATTTAAAGTTTCCATTGGTTTCTAGAAATGTCTAAAAATAATCTGAACCATTCTCCAGGTAACTGTTACCAATTCTTTTTATCACTTACTCTTTTGATTTTCCAAGAATAGCTTTATGGAACTAGAAAATATTGAAATAAGACCAGAAACAGATTTACTAACATTTCATAAATTCACGGAAACGTATGACTCATGAACTTAAATTAAATTGTCGGATTTGTGATCATTGCGCCAAAATATTATTCCCATTTTGCTTCTTATTCTCAATAAATAACAATCCTACATAAGTTCTGTTTTCTGTTATACTTGACATTTCAAATGGATATTATGAAAAAATGTATAAACGAAATAAAAATTTTTTTTTAAAAAGATAATTGAATTATCTTTTCAACGATTTGTCACTTGACGCCGCCCTCCCCCCATGTTATTTTGGATTTTTAAGTTGATGTGCCCCCGCGACATAAGTCTGTTTGAAATTCAAATGGTATTTTATGTTTTACATGCACTATTTAGCCATTCCTAAATTTCCCTAGAAGACAAATTTTTTTTATCAAAATTTTATTTCGAGAATTTTTACAAACTGACCTGCAAGTCTGACGAATTTCAAGCTACTCCACACAATTTGTCGTTTTGGCATATTTATATCTAATTGAATTTTTTCAGACGCTCTGCATCAAGCATATCTACTTACTTATCTGGGGTCCAATTCTCAGAATAAAATTAATATTTTTCAGTGTATTGATCAAAAAGGGCTCATATGATTTCATTACATAACTTCTGAAGGAAATAGACCGCTCTTGAAAAATATTGCAATGTCGTTGTTTGGAGCTCTAATGCCAAAAAATATACAGTCACTGATTTAATCAAGCCATCGCATTGAGAAAAATATTTGGAGTTATATGTCCAACAAAACTGTCAGCGATTTAATGTGGGATGAATATAAGGCTGCTTGTTTTGAGGAAAGAAGCAGGTTGAAGAAAAACTTTGATCTGGATGTTTTGATAAGGTTGATTATCTATATTTCTATATGACCATTGGCAACTTTTATATTCTGATCTGATAAGTGATAATGTTTGCAGTGTGCCGTTTGAAGTGTTAGTAACGTCACAAGATTTTTTGAAAACCCCTTCCTCTCTCTTTCTCGAAGAAGTCCCTGCATTACGCACAGTGTTCAGCCAAAAAAAAACAGCTTACCTTCCTATCCATCCGATTATGACCCCTTGTCATTATATACAAACTCATTTGGTTCGAAGATGCCGGATCAATTCCAATTATTGTTTACTCGTAAAGAAGGGGGTTGGTATGATATATCTTCGAGCTGTGTGCTTCATACAATTACGATAGAACTTCACTTAGGTGATTTCTGTCTGCCTTCAACTGATTCGATAGAGAAGTATGTACTTACGATTGTCCTGAATTCGGATCCCTCATCTGCGTTGTTGAAGTTAGTTAGATGATGCATGACATGGCATTTTGTGAACTAAAAACCATATGTTATTACCACATATTTTTCTAGTCGCCTTCAGAATATTTCTAGCCTTTTTTTATGGAAAAATTTTTATGATGATAACCAGCCTGGTGAGTGTGTTTTGCTGAACGAGAATTTCAGGAATTTTCCATTTTGATAATCCAAAAGTAAATGAGACAGGCTGCGACTGATATTTGAAAACTATTTTTTTTTTCGTCAAACATGATTTTTGTAGATATAACTTCAATTTTCTTGGGATATGTCCAAATGGAATATTGTCATTTATTTATTTATTTATTTCAAGTTGAGGATACAAACAGGTGAAACCCATACAAGCATTCACTAATAAAAATAATAACAATAAATATTTCGGTAGTCTAAGAGGTACAGGAATAATATGAATTATAATAATTATAACATTATGAATTGAAAATATGTCTTATAGTTATTTTGAAAAAATTGAAAGTCATGGAGAATATATCTAGATTATTACAATATTTGTTGAAAGAGTAACACATTCTGGTGATTGGAGAATTTTTTCCCAAATTCTTGTTGTAAATGGGGCTGGTAAATAATTGTCTATTTCTAGTGTATCTTTAAGGCACATGATAAAAAATCATAGACACTAAATTAGGAGAATTATAACAAATTTTTTATGATTTTGTACATAAAGAGTAAATCCGTGATTATCCGTCGTTGTTCTAGCAGCTGTATATTATAAAGAGAACGAATTTCACTAATGCCAACAGTTATATAAACCTTTGTAATTTTGAAGTGAAGAAACCTTACAAATCTATTCTGGAAGTCTTTCTAATCGTTTTATAATGTGGGCTCCATACCACAATGGCGAAATTTTATTTGCTGTGAACAAAAGCATAATGAATAGATTTGATGGCTGCCACATTATCAAAGTCTTTGCATGTTCTACAAAAAAATTCCAAAGCTCTATTGCAAGAATTAATAAGGTACTCAAAATGTGGGTTAAAGGTCATTTTCGTATCGAAGTATACACCAAGATCCCTGATTCGGTCCGTTCTTTTGACTATACTGTCGTCCAGTAAATATTGGAATTCTATGGGAATAATGCTTTTACTGAAAGATATACTCGCACATTCACTGACATTGAGTTTCATTTTGTTCCGGTTACAAAATTCAGTGAACCTATTCAGATATTCCTGAATCTTTGAGCAGTCCCTAATTGTCAACACTTTTCTGAATATCTCTAAGTCGTCAGCAGATAACAGTTCTTGTGTATGTTTGAAACAGCTGTTTAGATCATTAATAAACACTGAAAATAATAAAGAACCCAGATGTGAACCCTGAGGGACTCCCGATGTTACCACGAAAGAGGCAGACCTATATCCATTTATATTCACAAGTTGACTACGATTATAAAGATATGACGATAGCCATCTCAGGAGATTTCCCTGTATACCAATTCCAGAAAGTTTCGATATAAGGAGGTTGTGATCAACTTTTCGACCGCTTTGCTGAAATCAGTATACAGTGAATCAACCTGCGCTCGATTGTCTAAGGCATTCGAGATGTATTCGGAATATATAACCAAGTTTGTTTCGATCCCTCGTTTGGAGAAAAATCGTGTTGGCATTCTAAGATCGATGACTTAAGACTGTGAAACATAATGTCGTGAATGATGCTTTCGAATAATTTGCTGAATATGCTACCATTTCTTTGATTTGAATATACGTTCTTCTATTGAAACAATCTGCAACTCATATTGAATAAAAATTTGTTTCAACACAAATACAGAGTGTTTCAAAATTCAGTATCAAGAATTTTTTCGGTGTGGAAGGCATCCATAATTCGTTCAGGAAGAACTTCGATGAAAGGCACTAGTTCTGCACCATAAACTAGGCCTTTTAGATGTCCCCATAAAAAGGAGTCCAGCGGGTTGCAATCTGGAGACTGTGGGGGCCAAGCAATTGTACATTATCTGCCAATCTACTACCGATCGGGAAACACTGTATCTAAATAATCGGACGATGACCCGAAAATGAGTGGGGGCCCCATCGTGCATAAACCACACTTGTTGACGAACTTTTAGAAGAACGTCCTCCACTAATGCAGGCAATTCATTCTGTAGGAAGTTTAAATATGTGGCGGTTAAATGAAAGGACCAATCAAAGTTTCTCCTACTATTCCTGACATATGTTTACGCTGAACTGTTCCTGGTGTCGAGATTGCCTGATAATGTGTAAATTTTCTAGTGACCAAATATTAACGTTGTGGTTATTCACTACTCCGTCGCGTGTAAAGTGAGCTTCGTCGGTGAAAGAGATACGTGATTAAAATCCAGGATCCCTAGTACAATTGCGCAGTATCTATCTGGAGAACTGCAAGCGCCGTGGAAAATCTCGCGGAAGCAAGCCTTGGACCCGCTAGATATGATATGGGTATAGCATGTTTTCGAGTGAAACCCTCCAGACAGTTCAATGAGAAACATCCAAATCCCATGCTATTTGTCGAGTACTCATACCAAGATTTTCGTAGATAACATTTAAAATCTCTTCATCTCTTACTGGGTTGCGTGCTGTGGTCTGCCAGCATCGTGCCTTGGAGTCTGAAATCTGCCGTATTCCCGAAGGTGCTGATGGGAATTTATAAAAGTTAAATAGTTGGGAAGCCAGCGATTGGGAAATCTTAGTGCCTACAACCTCTTAGCTTCAAGCCCGTTACCATTAGCCAGACCATAAACAACTTTCAAATAATGTCACATGCTGCAAAACAAACCTAAACGTCGAAATGAAAATAGCAGTCAAATCTCACTTATTTTCTTTTTCATTGTTTCGTTGAAAAATTAAATGAAGCCTAGCAAATTACAAAAAATGATTTTACTTTTTTTCTTGATAAGGTCGCAGATGAGTAAAAATACAGAGTTAAAAAATTTATGAACAAAACAGAGAATTCATTTCATATATTGGAATCTACCAGCAGCACACTTCAAAAAAGTTCATGGGGCGAAAAACGCACTAACCCCTGAAAAAATATCTCCCTGTAGATTGTCACAATTACTCGGCATACTGGATGATGTGAACCCTACAACGTAACCTATGTTTCAAATTTGATCTTAAAATCGCAAAACTGAAAGAGCTATGGGGAAAAAAATTTCGAAACTTCTGTAGATCGGTAACGAAGCGTTTACGGACATATGTTTATGGCTTTTTTAACCTGAAAAATACGCCCCTGAAATCTTGATAGTGCATTTTGAAACACCCTGTATTTATTTGAATCAAACAACGGAAATTCAAATGAAGGGTACAGGGGAAAAACGGCTATATTCCTCCAAAACGGATTTCGATAAAATCAAAAATACAAATTTACTTGTTAGAACGTTGCATTTAGAGAAACTAAGTCGCAATGATAATTTTTGGAGAAAAACATATTTATTACACAAAAAACACATAAAAATAAGGTTTTTAAAAATCAGTGACACACGAAGGAAAGAATAAATATTCAACTTAGACGTTGGTGAGTCATCGACATATTCATCATCGCTTTCTCCAGGTTGATCAATTTTTTTTAATTGTTGGTAAATCGCCCTAACCTTTGCACTTTCAAGGAATGCGGTAAGATCTCGCTTATTCTTTCATTTTGCCATTTTGACGGGAATTAGACCCTGGTGCAGTTTTCTTCACGTTTTCTGTTATCTTTTTTGTACTTCCTGCACCTTTTTTAGATTCCTGTTGAGAATTTGTGTGGAATTAAAGTGGTGAGCCTCCTCTCAGCATACTGGTTAGCTGGATTGAGAAGGGACACTTCATTGAATGAAGCGACGATCGCACACAGGAAGCCCACACCATGCCTTGAGTTGAGCGCCATGATAGTAAATCCCTCGTTGTGAACGAGATTCACTCATGCATCCCCCCCTCCTCCTGAAGGTTCAACGCTGGCCCATGGAATATCGGTAGAAGTCGCCTCTTCGAACGTTATCGATCGTTGATGTTTACCTGACTTGGCGTGTCATGGTGGTGATGTACCTGAGTCGTTGTTGAGGGGTGTCAACTTACGATGTTGAGTTGTTACTCACCTGACGCGCCAAAGTGCTACTCTCGGTGGTGGACGGGCGTTCTGGTAGACTGGTCGCATATACTTTTCCCTTTCTCTAAACCTGAGATCGTCCAGGTTTCGGTTCACGTGGGTGTCTTCAGGAACGTCGCGGTGGCGTGGTTCCGAAGATGGACGTCAATGAAGTTCGGATTGACATTTAGGTCCCTGTAGGTAAATCTATTAGGGACGTATCGGGGAGCGTTCACTGCCATCTTAGGCTCACGTTTAAGAATAGCTGGATCTTGGTCCTGTATGTTTGTGCGCATTGACCCCATGCGGCAGATGCATACAGGATGATGGGGAGGAGGATGGTCCTGATAAGGAGCAGCTTCAACTGGAGGTCCATGTTGCTACTGCGTCCTATGAGGGGGTAGAGGTAAGAGGTTCTTTCGGGATGCTTTCGCTAGTCCGAGCCTCCGATCTAAGTGTTGCCTGAATGTCAATCTTTTGTCCAGGGTGACTCCAAGGTATTTGGCCTCGTTTGCCCATGGAATTCGTTGGTCATTCATGATGACATGTCCTGACGGTGTTTTCGCCTTCTGGTGAAAAGTTTGTCTTGGCTCTTTTCCGCGTTGATCTCGATCTTGCATAGCTTGAACCAGTCCTCAAGGTTGTCTGCTTGATCTTGCAGGTATCGGGTTACTTGCGTTGCGTTCACCGATCTGGCCACGAGTGCTGTGTCGTCCGCGTACAGCGCTAGCTTGTTGAAGTTGTCAGCAGGCTTTGGGATGTCCGCCGTGTAGATGGAGAACAGGTATGGAGATAAGACTGCGCCTTGCGGTACTCCTGCTTCTAGGCCGTCCCCGCAGGAAGGAGTCTATCAGCTTCATTCACTATGTGAGTGGGGTAACTCGCAAATGGCATTTTGGTGATTGATCTATCGTGCCAGACCCTGTCGAAGGCCTTGAAAACGTCTAGAAATAACGCTCCTGTGTGGTGTCCTATGCCCAGGTCAAAGCCTGTTACGGCATAGTCCACTATCCTCAGGACCTGCATTTCCGTAGAGTATCCTAATCGGAAGCCGAACTGCTCGTCTGGTAGAACGTTGAGTTCTTCCGTTGGTGGTTCCAATCGTCTCTGGATGACTCGCTCTGCCACCTTGCTCATCGAGGGTGTGAGGCTGAGGGTCGGTGGTTTTGTGGTATCACATGGTTCTTGTTTGGTTTGGGGATCATGATGACCGTGGCTTCTTTCCATGGTCGTGGAAAGTGTCTGAGCCTGAGCATTGCATTGACGATGTTGGTCAAGGCAGCAATTCCTTTTCTCGGTAGAGCCTTCAAGACTCTATTCGGAATTTGTCTGGTCCGGGTGCCTTGCGGGTAGCAAGGTTTCGGTTAGGTCCTTGATTTCTTCTGGCGAAGTTGGTTCAAGGACGTGCTCGGCATCATTGATCCGTCTATTCTCCTGACAGTCTGACTGGCTCGGTTTCCATGTCTTCCACCTCGTCGGTTGGGTAGACCTGGTTGTCTCTACACTGGCGTTCGAAGGCGTCCGCAAATGCTTCTGCCTTCTCGTTGTCAGTGTAGACCAGGCCCACCTCTCCGTGGAGTGGGCGGGCACGGTTTCCTTATGCCTTGTCGAAGTACTTGGGGAAGTGTTTGGGACACCCAGTAATGATATCACAAAGGAAAGAATGAGAGTATATCTTTTCAACTTGTATAGAAAATAAATGTTGCTTCAAAAAACATGATTTCCTCTTTGAGATACAATTTTTGGCACTTGGAATGATTTCTCCTCGCAATCTCTTGGAGTAATTTCTTCCACGTAAAATTCTCTGTTATAAACCAATTACATAATAGGCCAAGAGGAGTCATTCTTCACTAGTCATCTGATTATCTTCAGTTTTCATTGTAAGCTCAAATACCATTCGGTAATACATATATGCTATAATTCTGGCCCTGATTAATTGTCTTCTTCTACAAATCAGTGATGGCAGTTGAATGAGAATTCTGAGGATTTGCAATAATCACTGGATTTATAACAATTTTTGCTCAAGTTTTTATCCGTTATGAAAACTTATCTGAAAAATGGTTCTAGATTTATCCATAATCACTCTATCGTCCAGATAATTGGTATGCAATATTTCCGGGGATCGTAAAACTCACGATTGATTTCACTAGCCTGCGGAATACGCGTTCTGCAAGCAAGTCAGATCAGTAAATTCGTGTAGTATGCTATCAACTGAGAAACACATAAACTTCGTCAGATAACTAAGACAATAAAAATTCAATGAGAACATGTTTTTCTCCATGTTTACATTCTGAATTGAGCTAACTTCTCTAGAAATAACTCATTTGCCCTTGACCTTCAATAATAGTCATCGATTTCGAATTCAAGGGAGCTATTTCTGAAAGAGAGTACTTAACCGGCTGAATCCACGCTGATATATTTTGTGGAATGACTACACTTATAACATTGATGCAAGAGTGGCATCGCATTCACCAGGTTTCAGGAAAACCGAGAGAATTGGGAAACAGTTTTTCTAGGAGCAATTTCACCTTGCAATGTTAGATACATTTTCTTCGGAGTGACGAAATGGGGGGAGGGGGAGGGTTTAAATTATAAATCTTGTAGCCGGGCTGAGGATGTTTCTCGACGATTCACTGTTCAAAAGGTGGCGTATGGAGCTAATAACAAAGCCTACCCAGAACACTGCGTGGATTGTACATTATATGTTGTGATTGTCACCGCCGTCACCAAAGTGTATTGAATTAAATTAATAGAGGATCCAGCATTGCTTAAAGCAAGACAACCTGCATCCTAGGATAAAAACCTTCTTGTCTACGCCGGTTAGAGGCCGGATGGAAACGAACTTCTCCATGTTTACATTGTGAATTGAGCTAACTTCTCTAGAAATAACTCATTTGCCCTTGACCTTCAATAATAGTCATCGATTTCGAATTCAAGGGTGCTATTTCTGAAATAGAGTACTTCATCGGCTAAATCCAAGCTGGACATTGATCTGATAGATTTTGTAAAATGACTACACTTATAATATTGATGCAAGAGTGGCATCGCATTCACCAGGTTTCAGGAAAACCGAGAGAATTGGGAAACAGTTTTTCTAGGAGCAATTCCACCTTGCAATGAAGGATGAATGTTAGATACATTTCCTTCGGAGTGACGAAATGGGGAGAGGGTTTAAATAATAAATCTTGTAGCCGGGCTGAGGATGTTTCTCGACGATTCACTGTTACGTTCAAAAGGTGGCGTATGGAGCTAATAACAAAGCCTACCCAGAACACTGCGTGAATTGTACATTATATGTTGTGATTGTCACCGCCGTCACCAAAGTGTATTGAAATTAATTAATAGAGGATCCAGCATTGCTTAAAGCGAGACAACCTGCATCCCAGGATAAAAACCTTCTTGTCTACGCCGGTTAGAGGCCGGATGGGAAACGGACTTCCCGCAAGGAGGGATATTCATATTGCGCCAGATAGGAAGCAGAAAAGGACAATAAAATTATCAGAGGAGGACTCTTTGAAATCAGTGTTTGTTGACATTTATAACCTGTCATGGGGTATGATAAGATTGTTTTTTTTGATTTCAAAATATTTTTTCATAATTGCAAAGTAAATTGCTCTTATCAAATGAATTGCCGATAAAAATGTATTGAAGACCTAGTGAATGAGATACCATTCTTGTATCAGTGTTATAAGTAATTTCTGGTGAGTAGTCAATCATCACGTTATTATTAGATCGCTTTCGTGCCTATCCGGTGCAAATCTTGCAATCGATTTCAAAGTTCCCAATGAGCTAGAGACTTGAAACTCTGGAAATAACTCAGAACTGGATGACAATAGAATATTAACTTGTTTTCTTGTCTGTCTGTTTTTTTTTAAGGAACACAAAAAGTGAGGTTAGGATCACACAATCTCTCCATACCGGAGACGAGCGGACGATGTTATTCGATCTAGAATGTGCTCAGCGGTAGGGAACCCTATTGCTATTCTCGACCTTACAGTAGTGTGATTTTGGGTACCGTAGAATTCCACTTTCCATCGAATGGTTGAGATAGAATTGAGACTTAATTGATTGGTGTGACGCAGACATAATGAATACTAACATTACTAAACATAATACAGACACCAGAGACCCCGGCATTGGGCCCGAGGTTGATAAACCCGCTCTTGTCGAGGTAAACGCAAAAACGTTCGTGTCTGTCCGGTACAAATCTTGCAATCGATTTTAAATTAACTTCCCGATGAGCTAGAGACTTGGAACTTCAGAAATAGCTCAGAACTGAATTACAATGAAATATAAACCCTTTTTGTGTCTCACCGGGTGTCCGTTTTCTTGCGGAGCACAGAAAGTGAGGTTAGGATAACACAACCTCTCCATAGCAGAATGATCGATGAGTGAATGTGCACTGAATTAAACTGACTTGATATTACTATACTATACTAATAATAATGTCCATAATATTAAGAGCAATCGATTTTAAACGATTTTCCCGATGAGCTAGGGACTTGAAACTTTGAACATAGCTCAGAACTAGATGACAATGTAATATTGATATGCTTTCTTGTCTGTCTCTTTGTTATCTATTTTAAACCTACTTTCCGATTAACTAGTGACTTTAAATTTCAGACATAGCTTAGAACTGGATGACGATGCAATATCAACTCGCTTTCTGGTCTGTCCAATTTTTTGTTCGTCTTTAATAATGATGATGATATTAAGGAGCTATCGATTTTAAACTGATTTGCCGATGAACTGAAATAAACCTGAGTTTTGCCACATGTCTATCATAATCTCATCAAGAAGTTCGAATGCAAAATTTCAAAAACATACAAGACTAAATAGCAGGAAATAGTTACTTGAATAAAAAAAAAACATTTTAATATACCACGTTTATAAAACGGACTAAAAAGTATAAACTAATTTCTTCTAGCACCATACAAATTTATAACCCCATACAGATTCCTAACCCCATACAGATTGTCCTGAAAATTTGTGAATGTGTTTTTTTGATAGCTATGAAAATAGTTGTATGATTCAAAACGGAAAACGTGGGACGTACGTAATAGATAATAGTAACGAGAGTAGGGAGTAGCTGTCATTAAGAAAACTCACACAACACATCATATCATTTGCAGTGCAATAATATTGTCAGTGGCTCAGGAGAACTATTCATGCATCAATAATCTATCGCATGCGCCCCACGTTTTTCGTTTTAAATGTTACAACTATTTTCATAGCTTTAATTCACAATCACAAATTTCAGGACAATCTGTATGGGCTTAGGAATCTGTAAGGGGTTATAAATCTGTATGGGGCTGGAGAAATTTTATAAACGTTTATATTGAAGAGTTATTTTCATCCAAATAATTATTTTGAAATTATTATTCATCTACAGGATGTTTCATAATTGAATGCTGATTCTAAAGGGCGATAATCTTTGGATGATGTTAAGAAAAAATATTCATATGAACATAGGTCCGCAACCGCTTCATTTCTGAAATACAAGATGTTGAAATTTAACAAAAAAATCACTTCTTCCCCAATAACTCTGAAACAGCTTTGGCTTTTTTTTTCAATTTTGGTACATGCAAAGTACGCATAGAAATATTTTTTTTCCATGATGAAGGATTTCTCAATTTTCATTAGTGGCGTCATACATTTTTTCCAAGATAAAGGATTCCTTAATTTTCATCAGTGGCGTCCCTACTAACATGCCCTGCCATATTTTTGATCGAAATAATGATACGCCACTGTCTTTTTTCAAATATATATTATATTTGTAGTTGTCCTCTATCTTCTCATAAAAATGGTCCCCTGCTTTTTTTCGTTCGGCGAACGGTTTTTGAGTTAGAAAATAAAATGCGTTTATTTGCTTGTCCCTATGCGAAATCAGCCGTTGTGGGCTAGAAACATCTAGTATGCTGAGAACACATTTCGTTGTTTTCAACATAAACAATTTTGACACTTCTTTAGCTAGATACGTGATATTATGTACGTTATAAAAACTTGTTTATTAAAAAAAACATGATAAATTTTACAAATACCGAATTAGCAGACATGAATTACTTGTATGGGCTTGCTGACGGGAACACATATGAAGCCAGGCGACTGTATCAAGAGCGATTCCCCAAATAGAATGGTTCCTAATGCTCGAACTAAATGTAAATGACTTAATATCATATTTCGTTGAAATAATCACTCAACGATTTTCCCGATAAGCTAGGGACTTGAAACTCTGAACATAGCTAGGGACTTGAAACTCTGAACATAGCTCAGAACTGGATGACAATGTAATATTGACACGCTTTCTTGTCTGTCGCTTTGGTGTCAATTTTAAACTAACTTTTCGATTAACTAGAGACTTGAAATTTCTGACAGCCTAGAACTGGAACACGATGCAATATCAACTCGCTTTCTGGTCTGTCCAATTTTTTGTTTGTCTGTAATAATAATGATGATATTAAGGGGCTATCGATTTTAAACTGATTTACCGATGAACTGAAATAAACCTGAAGTTTGCCACATGTCTATCATAGTCTCATCAAGAAGTTCGAATGCAAAATTTCAAAAACATACAAGACTTAATAGCAGAAAATAGTTATTTGGATTAAAGAAAAACATTTCAATATACCACGTTTATAAAACGGACTAAAAAGTATAAACTAATTTCTTCTAGCACCATACAATTTTATAACCGCATACAGATTCCTGACCCCATACAAATTTTCCTGAAAATTTGTGATTGTGAATTCTTAATAGCTATGAAAATAGTTGTAAGATTCAAAACGAAAAACGTGGGACACACTCATGCATCAATTATCTATTGCTCGCGCCCCACGTTTTTCGTTTTGAATCTTACAACTATTTTTATAGCTATTAAAAGTTCACAATCACAAATTCGCAGGACAATCTGTATGGGCTTAGTAATCTGTGAGGGGTTATGAATCTATATGGGCTTGGAGAAATTTTATACACGTTTATATTAAAAAGTTGCTTTTATCCAAATAATTATTTAGAAATCATTATTCATCTATATGGGTTCTCAATATAGACTGAAATGGAAAATCAAATAACTATCTAAAGAAAAAAACATATTTTCACTTTCAGATTTTTCCTTTCGAGTTCCTTTCACAATATCTATCAGATATAGTTGTTCAATCTCCAGCGTGTCTTTAGCCGGAACAGTAGTTGTTTTCTGTAAGATATTACAAAAAATAACTTTATTTAGTAGTTTTTTTAATTTTCAGAAGAAAATTCCTATTCAATATTCAATTGAGAATGTTTCTCTTCCGACATTCATTCTGGTCGAATTTAATTTAACGCACTCTTGAAGATCAATAAACTGTGAGTTAGCTATGAGATTCTATTGATTTTTCCTGAAAGAATATTCCATTCGAATAATTTTGTCATGTAGGGATCATTTAATGATGAGTATTCATCTCACGATTTCATGGAATAGTGGAAGCTTGTTTCTACCCTCCACGAAAGTATTGCCAAATCAAACGCAACGCCTATTTGAATTTGGCTCGTCCCTTGAATCTTATATCGATAAATTTTGTGGAGATAGGTTTTTTTATCGAGATAGTTGTTGTGAAATCATTTTGGAGTTGCTGGCTCTTTCCTCCTTTTACTAAATCCTCTTCATGTTATAGCATTTATCCAGGAATATAATTTTTTCCATCCAACCTATACTAACCACACAGTTTGGAGTTTTGCCATGAGTTATTTTCTGAATGACGATGACAAACCGGATAATTGATACACGCCCAAAGTAAAAATAAGAGTTTAGAAGTGATAAAATATTTTTTTTGTAAAACTGTTTTCAGTTCATAGATATGGGAATCAAAAACTGACGGTTTCACATATCCAAAATAACTTTTAACACTAGTGTTCGCTGATATTGGGATTTGATTGGTTAGAAAAATGCATTTGATTAGCAGAATTCATTTCGAGGTATATAATCACCAATATAGGACTACAATAATTCACATACGTCACATATCATATTTCGTTTCAATACTTCCAAAGCGAATTGTTACAGTTCATCATTGTGTTATACATGTTCAATGGTTACAAGCATTGTACAGAGAGTAATTTTTAATGCAACACATATCTGCCTTTCTGAAGAAGTTTATTGGAGCTTCTGCCATTCTGAATGTTTTTTATTTTGACAACAAAATCATACTCTACGACCCCTAAAACCCGTACTATAAATCACAGAATCCCATTCCCCCAAAAACCCTACATATCAAGGCGCAAAAATACCTTATTTGAATACGTGGCAAGCTTATGAATTTGTTATTCATAGAATAACCTAGGTCAAATAATTAAAGAAATGTGTTTTTCCTTTTTAGTGCATTTGTATAAAAACTTGTCTTTAACAACAGTTTTTTATTTATTTTTCCTCTAATGGATAAAAGTTCCATTTTTCTATCATTGATTATCTTTGACCTCAAAAACACTCTCATACTAATTTTGATTAGAATCGAGCCATAATCACAAAACTCGTTATCTCAAATTCATTAATATTGACAAAAAAGTCATAACTTCCGACACACCAATTTTAAACAGAATTGGACCATAGTCGCAAAACTTGTTCGTCATCTTGGAGCCGCCATCTTAGATCAATGAATTTTGACAAAAAAATCATTATTTTCGACTCAAAGAACTAATTATGAATAGAAACAAAAATTTCATAATAGATTGCAAAACTTCACCCGAACGTACAAATAGAGAAATAAATAATTATCACAGAGAAACGAACAAGGCAAGGTGGATAAAAGCTCATAAAAGTATTAGCGTTTTGCAAAAAAGCACAATTTTCGAAATATTGAATAAATTAACTGCCCTACCCTCAGAAGAAAGTTCGTAAAAATTATCACTCGTGTGCCTATCATCAGTCAGGAAAAGTTTCGTTAAATTATACACATTGAACCTTCGGACCCCGTCACCAATTGTTGATTTTTATGTATTCTTCCTCAAATTACTGTCCATGATACGATTTTGAATAATCTCCGAATCCAAAACTTTCAATTTCTATTTCTTGCTACTTCTAAAGACGTTATCAAAATTACATTCCTGTTTCATTGAAGAATAGTAAGCCCTCGATGAATGAAATTACAATGGCGATCTCCATCCGAAAACGGCTGGACTAAGAATGGTTCCTAATTTTTGTGGCAACATAATATTCATTATATATTCACACGGTATTGTTTCGGAAAGTATTCATTTACAAGAAATGTGTAGGTATTTTATTTTAATTTTATTCGAGTCAGGTGATACAGACTTCTTGGGAAAAATATTTAGAGATGACATAAAAGTATGTCTTTCATTATGTAACTAGCTGACCCGACAGACGTTGTCCTTTACAAATTTCTATATTCCCTAAAAAAAAATCCTGAAAACCCTCGTCCGCGTAGATTTTCTTTGTACTGTTCCACCTAGGCTATGCTTTTGGCTTCACGTTATTCCGTTTTACCGTTATTCCGTTTTCCCATGATTCCATTTTCCCGTTATTCCGTTTTCCCGTTTTCCACTTATCCCGTTTTCCCGGTATTTCCGTTATCCCGTTTTCTCATTTTCCCGTTATCTCCGTTTATATATATATATATATATATATATATATATATATATATATATATATATATATATATATATATATATATATATATATAAATGCAGTGTGTCTCACTCCGTATCTTCCGTAATTATTAGAGCAGAAGTCTGTAATGTTCACGATCGGGTGAGTATAAATTCTCCCATGGGGATGCCCTGAGTGATATACACTGCCGATATACCGATTATTGCAAAAAGTCATATCAGGGTTAAAGATAGTCAAAAAGTTCTTACAAATTCGTGATCAGAACATCAATTTTAGTGCCAATCCATATTTTCACTGAAAATTTTTCAGTTCTGAAAAATCCGAATTTGTCTCACTTTCCATGGAAACGCCCCCGTAACTTCCGTAATTATTGGAGTATAATTTCCACGATTGTTGTTTTTAATGGGATACCCTGTATATTATCGAATTTTTGGAATGATCTGTTTTCCCTTATTTCAAAAATATATCATATGTTACCCCTATCTTATATCGTTTTTGAGTTATTAAACGTCGAATAACTTAGACTTAGTTGTTACTGTAAATACCTATCCTATGAAAGTTAACATTTGTAGAGTAAGCTATGAAAATGACAACTATATTATGTTTGTTTGGTGACATTTCTTCAATGGAATAATCAAAATGGTTTTCAGTGAGGAAGAAAAAGTTCAAATATTTACACAAATATAGATAACAAAGATTTATTTAGGAAATTAAAAAAAGATGATTATTCATAAAATATATTCAATGTGTCCACCATTATTGTCAATGCGTCCTTATATTTACAAGTGCATTGGAAATTGCTTCATTACTGACATTCAGATTCTCCATTTCAAATCGAGTCGTGTTTTCAATGAGTTGAATATAATTATTATCATTAGTATAATTATTATTGTTATTATTATTATTATCATTATATCAACAGAGTCTTTTAGAATTACCCAGGAAAATGAACCCGTAGGGGTCAAGTCCAGACTGCTAGGTGGCCAAATACTTCCATTATTTCCTATCCATGTTGAAAGGGGAAACATTCTGAATTGAATATGGAATAGAAAGAGTTTTCTGTATATTGAAAAATCCACGATGAAAATGAAGTGATTTTTTGTGAATGTCTAACAGAAAACAATTACTTTCCCGGCTTAATCCACGCTGTACATTGAACTACATCTGATAGATATTCTGTAAGGACCCTAACTCAAAAGGAAGAATATGAAATTGAAAATTCGCATTTTTATTCAGATAGTTATTTGATTTTCCATTCCAGTCTTAATTGAGAACTCATATAGATGGACGAGGCAGAGAAAAATGTTTTCCCAAAAAGAGTACTCATCAGAAAACATTTGTAACATTGACGCAAGAGAGGCATCGCATTCACTAGGTCTTCAATACATTTTTGTAGACGAAAATCTATTTCACGCTTCCACGATCATCAGGAAGACCGGAAGAGATGAGAAATACAATTTCTAGAAGCAATATCACTTTGAAAAGATGGAAAAAAGTTAGAAACATTTCTTTTGGGAGAGACACTTTGAAACCAGTGTGTTTCTGACATTAAAACCTGTCATACATTGAGAGAGAGAAATCATTTATTGTAGCTGAGAGCTGACATACAAATAAGAAATAGTACAATAAAAAAAATATCCTAAAGCTAATTTTAAAAGTTTGAAAAAAAAACGAATAAATGTTCTTCTTTCACAAAAAAAACGATCACTACAAAACATGATAAATACATATATTTCTCATAAGAGAAGTGATGTAGAGTAGTTTTGTTTACAGTTACAATTCGTAATGTTAGCTATTTAAAAGATGGTCCAATCTGTTGATAAATACTCGAACGTTTCCTGATGCTGTAATTATTTCAGGTAAGTTATCATATTCAGTCATTCCTTCATCATATATATGTCGTTTGCTTTTCATTATTGAGGTGGGAAATATTTGTACGTGGTTTTTTGTCGGGTATCATAATTGTGAATATCTTTCCTGAACCAAAAATTCTCGCTCAAATAAGTCGGAAGTAAATTATTTAAAATCTTATATATGAAAACTAATGTGCGAAATTGAATGTATTCCTTGACTGGAAGCCAATTCAATGTCCTTTGCATCAATGAAATGTTAGTGTATTTAGAACTTCTCAGAATAAATCTCATACAACGATTTTGTAATATTTGAAATTTTTTTACGTCTGTATTTAGTATATTCCAGTTTTTTCAATATTACACCTTCAAATTCCACTGTAGGATTATGTTGCTCCACCAGATATCTGTTTTTTCCTATTATCTATAAGTTGATTCATTAGGATTCACAAGCAGTGTGTTCATTTTCATCCAACTTTCAATTTTTAATAAAAATCTGTTGAATTTTTCAATGGCAGCATCCACACATGTACCAGAAACATATAGAATTGTGTCATCAGCAAAGAGGTGCATTTTGCAGTCACCTAGCTCAATTAAAGAAATATCATTTACGAACATTATGAAGATCAGAGGTCCCAATACACTACCTTGAGGTACTCCACTGTTCACCTCTATTTTTGTTGAATACTCTTCACCAATTTTTGTCATTTGATATCCATTTTTCAAATAAGACTCAAACCACGTGTGAGTTGATTCGTCGAAGCCAAAATAATGTTTCAACTTCAAGAGCAAACTGTTTCTATCTACAACTTCAGAGGCTCTTTTTAAGTCTAGAAACACTAGTACGTTGACAAGATCTTTATCCATTGAATATTTCAATTCACTTATAATTTTTTGAAGAGCTGTTTCACATGAGTGCCCTTCTCTGAAACCAGACTGATTTATTGATAATAGTTCATTTTCAATAATAAATTGGGTTAATTGTTGATGAACCACTAACTCCAATATTTTTTCGAGACAATGTGAAGTATTAATGGGCCTATGCTCCTCAAGTAACTTCGTCCTTCCGACTTCTGGTATAGGTATTATCAAAGATGTTTTCAAAACATCTGGAAATTGAGATTTGGTCAATGATGTGTTGATAATATTCAATAGGGGATAACCAATATTACTAAAAATATTCTGCACCACTCTGAAATTGATTTCATCTCCAGAATATTTATTTTTTTGAGTAAATATTATCTCCCTTAAGTTTGACAATTTTATATTTCTCAATTTGAATAGTTCTTCTCCATCTAGATTCAATGAACTTGAATGAAGGGCTTCTGTATTCAATAGAAAGGTACTAGTATCAAACATTTTCGTGAGATCTTCGATACTATTCACAAAGTATTCGTTGAAAATTTGCCGAAAATTTTCAACGAATACTTTGTGAATAGTATCGAAGATCTCACGAAAATGTTTGATACTAGTACCTTTCTATTGAATACAGAAGCCCTTTATTTAAGTTCCTTGAATCTGAATGGAGAAGAACTATTCCAGATAAGTTGAGAATCGTGGCTGGCTTCATCAATTTTTTGTTTAAAGTAATTTAACTTGGTATGTTTCAAGAGAATAACGACTGCATTTCTTTTGGTTTTATATTTGAGGCAATTTTCATCAGACTGACTTATTTTGACTCGATTGAAAGCCACTCACAATCGATACATGCTTTTTCAATTTTTTCATAATTTAAATTGCGATAATGAATAATTTTATTTTTAACAGAGATATTACTGACATCATTGAGAAAAATACCAATGGTTTCATGGTCTAAAATTTTATATGTTTCTGGTCTTACCTGTATTGCAAAATCATTACTGAGAACAAGATCTATTTCACTTTCACAACCAATTTGAATTTATTTTACTTTCACAACCAATTTGAATTCTAGTGGGAAAATCGACGAACTTCTTGAAGCCATAAATATGGCAAATATTTGACAGTCTTTTCGTGTAAGTATCATTTGGTAGATCCCATCTAATGTTAAAATCATCTACAAATACATAACACTGAGATAAATCAATATTGTCTAAGTAGTTTTCAAAAAATGAATAAAATTCTGTACAGCTTGACTTACTATTTGGCGAGCGGTAGATACAACTAAAATTCCATATTTTGGCATTTATTTTGATTTTAATCATTGGAAACCAGTAATTCCTTCCACTGATATATTATCAACTATATGGAAATTGAATTGATTGGAGACATATATAATAACTCCACCCGTATATCTGTTGAAAGAATTGCATCTGATACAGTTATCCATCAATAATAATTTCCTTATCCAAAATATCATCATTTACTCTTTTCACTCAAACATAAAATAGCAGGCTTTGTGTCATGTATAAGATTACAAACATCATCAAACCGTGCTAAGAGATTTTCCGAATTAATATGAACGATATTACTGATGAAATGTTCCATTTGATTATCTAGCTTTTGCTTACTGTTACAGCTTCTTTCCGTGAAACGTTTTTGAAATTGATTGATTCCAACATATTTCGGCCATATTAGTGAAAATATTCTCGTACTCAGATAATATTGACACCTTGAATAATTTATATAAGTCCGGGTATTTCGATTTCATATGTTCACACTTTCATTAGTATACCTTAGAAGATAGGAACTTTCGTAGTTCATCACATGTTAAATCTAGGGTACACCCAAATACATGATAGTCCTGCCGTCTTTCAATTGCCTGAAAAGTATTTGCCTCACTCGAATTGCCATACATAATATTTCTTCTTTTTTGTTTACATTGAAATTTCCATTGGTTTTCATTGTTCACAGTCATAAATTCACTTGTTTGGCTAATATTTGGTTCATTTCCTTTGCTGGTTTCACCTTGTTTATAATTTGCTGGAGAATTACTTTTTATTTGGTGGTTTTCAGAAGAGTTTTTTGATGATCCTACTTTTTGTTAATACCTTTGTCTTCTGTTATAATTGGTTTCGCGTTGCTTTGCGAATACATTCCTCGATTTCGTAAATTTTAATTTTTCAGTCACTTGTACATTGTTCCATCCTCATATGGTCCTTAGAATGACCCAATGATTTTACCAGGTTGATATTGCTATCTCTGATGTTTTTTACTTCTTGTCTCAGAGAGATTATTTCTTCTTGGAGTTTTTTGGTTTATTCGTTCACACATATTTTGATTATATGTGCAAACTCCTCACTTTTCAGAATGTGATCATTTCTGTGATTTTTTTCGTCTTCATATTGAATGTGAATATTTCCAATAAAACAGAACATTTAATTTTATAGGAGCAATCTATTTCACGTCTATATTGTTCCACTCCACTACTACTACTTGATTTGTTTGAAAATATGAACAGGATGTTCATAAAATCAGATGTGGAATCATCTGCGACTGTTCATATTTTCAAACAAATCTTCCTGTCCATATTGGGAATACATTATTCAAATATTCTTGAACTGGTAGGACACTATGCGGGGTTGCATCCAAATCATAATGGCAAGCTCGGCTTCCGAAAAGTGCTGTAAAATAATATTTTCTACTTCTGGAAAGAGTATTTCTTGATAGGTAAGTCCTGTAAATATATAATCATAAAATTTAGGGCCAACAATTTTATTTCCACAAATTCCGCACCAAACACTAACAGTTTATTTTTCCTGTTTTCTACAGTTGTTTTACCAATCTTCTTCTTTTGTCCTTTTCTACCAACCACCTCCGATTTTTCTATTGAAAACTCCTCCGTAGAGAAGGTTCACCCATCAGTCCATAATATTTTAGTTGAATAATCGGGATCTTCATTCAAATTTTTAATCATCTGTTAGCAAAATTCCAGCCCTCTCCCTTAGGAGTCTGTGTTAACATTTGTACGGTAAATTTTTTCATACGGGTCTTTTTCGAAGTACGTTAGATTTTAGGAAATGTTTTTCCTATTTGATCGACTACATTTTTTAAACTACATTCAGAGTTGAAAAGGGAAACATTCTCAATTGAATATTGATAGAAATATTTTTCTGTGAATTGAAAAATCCACGATTTAAATGAAGTTATTTTTTGTGAATGTCTAACAGGAAACAACTACTTCCCCGGCTAAAGCCACGCTGGACATTGAACTACATCTGATAGATATTCTGAAAAGGCCCTAACTCAAAAGAAAGAATCTGAAATTGAAAATTTTGCATTTTCATTCAGATAGTTATTTGATTTTCTATTCCAGTCCTAATTAAGAACTCATTAAGATGAATGAGGCAAAGAAGAATGTTTTCCAAAAGAGAGTACTCACCAGAAATCATTCGTAACATTGACGCAGGAGACACATCGCATTCACTAGGTCTTCAATACATTTTTGTCGACGAAAATCTATTTCACGCTTCCACGATCATCAGGAAGACCGGAAGAAATGGGAAACACATTTTAAAGCAATCTCACTTTGCAAAGATGGAAAAGTTAAAATCATTTCTTTTGGAGAGACACTTTGAATTAGTGTTTTCTGACATCAAAACCTGTCATGGGGTGTGATAGATTGATTTGTTGAAAATATAAACAGGATGTTCATAAAATCAGATGTGGAATCATCTGCGACTGAAAGATAAACTTTAGTCACTATCTTCCATCGTCAAGATAACCTCTTGTGGGGTATTCATGTTGAAAAGGAAAACATTCTCAATTGGATATTGATAGAAAGATTTTTCTGTGAATTGAAAAATCCACGATTAGAATGATAGATTTTCGTCGACAAAAATGTATTGAAGACCTAGTGAATTCGATGTCTCTCCTGCGTCAATGTTACGAATGATTTTTGGTGAATGCTCTCTTTTGGGAAACATTCTTTTTTGCCTCATTCATCTTTATGAGTTCTTAATCAAGACTGGAATAAAAAATCAAATAACTATCTGAATGAAAATGCAAAATTTTCAATTTCGAATGTTTTCTTTTGAGTTAGGGCCTTTTCAGAATATCTATCAGATGTAGTTCAATGTCCAGCGTGACTTTAGCCAGAAAAGTAGTTGTTTTCTGTTAGACATTCACAAAAAATAACTTCATATTAATCGTGGATTTTTCAATTCACAGAAAAATCTTTCTATCAATATACAATTGAGAATGTTTCCCTTTTCAACATGAATACCCTACAAGAGGTTATCCTGACGATGGAAGATAGTGACTAAAGTTCATCCTTCAGTCGCAGATGATTCCACATCTGATTTTATGAACATCCTGTTTATATTTTCAACAAATCAATCTATCATACCCCATGACAGGTTTTGATGTCCAAAAACACGAATTCCAAAGTGTCTCTCCAAAAGAAATGATTCTAACTTTTTCCATCCCTGCAAAGTGAGATTGCTTCTTGAAAATGTGTTTCCATTTCTTCCGGTCTTCCTGATGATCGTGGAAGCGTGAATAGATTTTCGTCGACAAAATGTATTGAAGACCTAGTGAATGCGATGTCTCCTGCGTCAATGTTACGAATGATTTCTGGTGAGTACTCTCTTTTGGAAAACATTCTTTTTTGTCTCATTCATCTTTATGAGTTCTCAATTGAGACTGGAATAGAAAATCAAATAACTATCTGAATGAAAATGCAAACATTTCAATTTCAGATTTTTTTTTTTAGTTAGGGCCTTTTCAGAATATCTATCAGATGTAGTTCAATGTCCAGCGTGGCTTTAGCCGGGGAAGTAGTTGTTTTCTGTTAGACATTCACAAAAAATAACTTCATTTTAATCGTGGATTTTTCAATTCACAGAAAAATCTTTCTATCAATATTCAATTGAGGATGTTTCCCTTTTCAACATGAATACCCCACAAGAGGTTATCTTGACGATGGAAGATGGTGACCAAAGTTTATCTTTCAGTCGCAGATGATTCCACATCTGATTTTATGAACATCCTGTTTATATTTTCATCAAATCAATACATTCAGAGTTTCCTGAAAAAGAATGTTTCGAAAAAGTCTATTCGCAAATTAATATGGATAGGCTTACCTTCGGAATGGAGCAGTATATTTAGTTCTTTTTCCTTCTGATCTCCCTGGTTTTCTTGAAATACACACTTTTTTCTACTGAAACTGAAGGTATGATTCACCTTTTGTTAAATATTTTCTGACGGGGTTGGAGGATTTGGTTTCAGTTGTTTTGTATATAACAAGGATATATTTGAACTTTTTCTTCCTCACTATAAACCGTTTTGATCATTCCATTAAATAAATGCCACTAAATAACTCAAAAACGGTATGAGATAGGGGTAGCATATTGTATATTTTTGAAATCAGGAAAAAAAGATCGCTCCAAAAATTCAATGATAACAGATATAAAAAATCTGCACGCACTATATTTTTGATAGCATTTTATCAAAATTAATCATACCACAAAACTTTTTTTCCAATAGGCAATAGGCAATAATAACGATAATGAGCGTATAATATCTGATGTGCTTTTAAGCTCTACCAAGCACATATTATTGCCTATATTTTCTACCACAAGGTCTTGCATAACCACATTCATATCACCACAACCATATCTCCTTCTTCTATATTTTCTTGCCTTGTTGATTTCATTTATTGACTTCTCTAACTCATTTCCTGTACGACTTTTTGCTCCCCTTTTGTCTCTTTCATTTGCTCTGTTGAATTATCTAGCATAGCTGGAATTTTCAGAATGCTATGATTTTTTCGTTTGTTCAATATGGGAGTACTTTCTAAACTATTACTTCTGCTAATAAACTCTATTTCTACAGTATCGCATTTGTTTTCCTTTCTTTCATACATTGTATAACCAAACACGTTCGCTTTAGACAGATAAACCCGAATGAACCTCTCTGTATGTTTCATATTTTTTTAAAGATTTTTCCTCTGTTAGCCGCATCTCTACCTGCTGCTGTGTGCTATCGCGACGATCGGGATAACCTCTCTAGCTTTCATCTCTTGATTCAATTATTTACGAATTGAAAAACCTTCATGTCTGTGATTTTTGTCAACACAAATCGGAAAAAATCATATCTACGCTCGAATTTACTACAGATTATTGAAAAATGTTGTTAACTTGGTCATGCAGGAAAAATAATGATGAATCAGAAAAGTTGTGATCTTGAACAACTTTTGAGACGCCTCCCCCCATCCAAATTATAAACTCTTCTTATTATATACAGGATCGTCAACACAAAATGAGAGTGAAAATGTTTGTATTGAATGCCATACCATTTATTTTCAAATTATTTCACTAAAATCATGATAAAAACAAACATCAATAAAGAAGAATATTGCCAATGTTATTTTCCTCTGTCTACATGATGCTATCGTTACTATCAATGAATCGTTTATGTTTCGAACGAATGTGTTTCTTCAAAACACTCTTGTAAACACTTTTATAATCACATAATGAACAGGATATAGTTGGTTCCTTTTGACATTCATAAGTAATATGTCGAGTCAAACTTTTCTGGTATTTGTAATTTTTTTTGCAAATTTGGCAGGTGTGTAATGAACCTGAAAAATGAAATATTTCATGAGTTAGCAAGATACAAAACCCCTACAAAAGTTTGAAATACAATGTTTTTCTACAATAATATCATCAAAATAATAATTATTATTATGTGAGTGGCAGTAAAAACTTTCCATTTTTCTTAGTATTTAGGTCTCCCAATTAATTGAATTAATAAAATATTGTGAAAAGTTGTTTAATTTGAAATCAAAATTCAATTCACATCTTCTCATCCAATCTGTATACATTGTTTGTATGACAATACTTTTTGACAAATCAATATAATGACAATTCAAGATAGCGGATAACTTGTATGATTATGATCCGTTTCTTTTCTGAATTGATATGTGGGTATTTTGAGTTGGCTTTTTTTTTGGAATAATTCAAGAATTTATTATGGTGGCTTCTAAAGGGTGGACGAGTTTTGTCATCAATGATGCTTTAACATTAAACATTGGTATTTTGTGATCATATATCACAAGTTGCAAGCTCACTAGATTTAAATGATCATAAGTGAAAGAATTATATATTCGATTGTACTAGACTTTAAAAAATGTGCGTGATGTAACTCACCCTTTTCTGATTCTAGTTTATTGTTCATTTCAAAATTTACATTAAAGAAATGTAGTTGGTGATAGGTGAACAAAAAAAAAACGGTAAAAAATCTGGACAACTCCATAATGATAATTTTATCTCCCTGTTTTCCCAACGCACATTAGTATGGGCAGAATTATGGCACTCCCGAATGAAGTTTCAGTAAGGCTTAATTAGTTCAATGCCTAGCGTGGCTTTAGCCGGGGCAGTAATTGGTTTTTCTTAGACACAAAAAATAACTTAATTTTTCTCGTGTAATTTTCAAATCACAGAAAAATCTTTCTATTCGATATTCAATTGAGAATGTTTTCCTTTTCAGCTTATTTAGCAATTTGGAAACTGCAGTTCTAATAATCGGATGTGTTTAATCATTGCAATCTTAGGACTATAATTCTTCTCGAAATACAATTTTAAAATATATTGCACCTATTTGAAATATATTGCTTTCAAGATTTTTCTCAATATTCCTTATGTTTGAGGGTATCTATCCCCATCATGATATAGTTTTTGCGTATGGCAACGCAGGTATATGTCCTAATTAACGTTATGGTGAACTGGTTGTCGAGGGTAATTTTGTTTTTTTTAATTAGGCCCCATTTTTCGTAACAAAAATCAAAGTGCGAATTCTTCATTTGTATTTTATAAATATCGGAAATCTGAAATCTACACATTGTTGCAATTTCTTTTAGGTAGATGTCAATAGAAATACTACCTATTGGTCCCGTCATCACATAAAAAAAGAATTGATATATATATATATATATATATATATATATATATATATATATATATATATATATATATATATATATATATATATATATATATATATATATATATATATATATATATATATATATATATATATATATATATATATGAAAGAGAGGAATACCGAGGGGACTTGTTAAAAACAAAATGGAAGGAAAGGAAACATTCTCAATTGAATATTGATAGAAAGATTTTTCTGTGAATTGAAAAATCCACATTCTTCTTTGCCTCATTCATCTTTATGAGTTCCTAATTGAGACTGGAATAGAAAATCAAATAACTATCTGAATGAAAATGCAAATTTTCAATTTCAGATTTTTCTTTGAGTTAGGGCCTTTTCAGAATATCTATCAGATGTAGTTCAATGTCCAGCGTGGCTTTAGCCGGGAAGTAGTTGTTTTCTGTTAGACATTCACAAAAATAACTTCATTTTGATCGTGGTTTTTCAATTCACAGAAAAATCTTTCTATCAGTATTCAATTGAGAATGTTTCCCTTTTCAACATGAATACCCCACAAGAGGTTATCTTGACGATGGAAGATAGTGACAAAAGTTTATCTTTCGGTCGCAGATGATTCCACATCTGATTTTATGAACATCCTGTTTATATTTTCAACAAATCAATCTATCATACCCCATGACAGGTTTTAATGTCAGAAAACACTAATTTCAAAGTGTCTCTCCAAAAGAAATGATTCTAACTTTTTCCATCTTTGCAAAGTGAGATTGCTTCTTGAAAATGTGATTCCCATTTCTTTCGGTCTTCCTGATGATCGTGGAAGCGTGAAATAGATTTTCGTCGACAAAAATGTATTGAAGACCTAGTGAATGCGATGTCTCTCCTGTGTCAATGTTACGAATGATTTCTGGTGAGTACTCTCTTTTGGAAAACATTCTTCTTTGCCTCATTCATCTTTATGAGTTCTCAATTAAGACTGGAATAGAAAATCAAACAACTATCTGAATGAAAATGCAAATTTTCAATTTCAGATTTTTCTTTGAGTTAGGCCTTTTCAGAATATCTATCAGATGTAGTTCAATGTCAAGCGTGGCTTTAGCCGGGAAGTAGTTGTTTTCTGTTGACATTCACAAAAAATAACTTCATTTTAATCGTGGATTTTTCAATTCACAAAAAATCTTTCTATCAATATTCAATTGAGAATGTTTCCCTTTTCAACATGAATACCCCACAAGAGGTTATCTTGACGATGGAAGATAGTGACTAAAGTTTATCTTTCGGTCGCAGATGATTCCACATCTGATTTTATGAACATCCTGTTTATATTTTCAACAAATCAATCTATCATACCCCATGACAGGTTTTGATGTCAGAAAACACTAATTTCAAAGTGTCTCTCCAAAAGAAATGATTCTAACTTTTTCCATTTTTGCAAAGTGAGATTGCTTCTTGAAAATGTGTTTCCCATTTCTTTCGGTCTTCCTGATGATCGTGGAAGCGTGAAATAGATTTTCGTCGACAAAAATGTATTGAAGACCTAGTGAATGCGATGTCTCTCCTGCGTCAATGTTACGAATGATTTCTGGTGAGTACTCTCTTTTGGAAAACATTCTTCTTTGCCTCATTCATCTTTATGAGTTCCTAATTAAGACTGGAATAGAAAATCAAATAACTATCTGAATTAAAATGCAAATTCTCAATTTCAGATTTTTTCTTTTGAGTTAGGGCCTTTTCAGAATATCTATCAGATGTAGTTCAATGTCCAGCGTGGCTTTAGCCGGGGAAGTAGTTGTTTTCTGTTGGACATTCACAAAAAATAACTTCATTTCAATCGTGGATATTTCAATTCACAGAAAAATCTTTCTATCAATATTCAATTGAGAATGTTTCCCTTTTCAACTTGAATACCCCACAAGAGGTTATCTTGACGATGGAAGATAGTGACTAAAGTTTATCTTTCGGTCGCAGATGATTCCACATCTGATTTTATGAACATCCTGTTTATATTTTCAACGAATCAAAATGGAAGGAATTTAGTGGACATAGCCCTCAGAGAAAACTGTTAACCGTAGACACGTGTTTCGGGCTCTCGGCCCTCAGACATATATATATATATATATATATATATATATATATATATATATATATATATATATATATATATATATATATATATTTTATAAATAAACATATTTATATATATATATATATATATATATATATATTTCTATAAATAAACATATTTATATATATATATATATATATATATATATATTGAAGAAGGGTAGTCTCGTGACTGGACTAGTTGAAAATAACTATGAATTTGAAATAAACTCTGTAGAAAGGTTATTCCTTGAGGTTGCAGTCAAATTTAATGGCCAGTGAAAAAAGAAAAACTCTTTCTTATTTTGTCAAGCTTTCGAAAATGTTTATTTTCATTATCAAGACAGTAAGGTGAGGTTAAGTGAAGACAGCGAACTAATCACCATTTTGTGAATGAGGAAATTTTTTCAAAATCATATCACTATGAAACACTACTAGTAATATATATAAAAATTAAACAATTGTAAAAGCACATATTGTTTAGGAAACTTAATTTAAACAATTTAAAATTTGACAGGACAATTACCACATGGTTAAAGCATGACTGGCCATTAAATTTGACTGCAACCTCAAGGAATATCCTTTCTACAAAGTTTATTTCAAATTCAGAGTTATATGAATATCCTTTCTACAAAGTTTATTTCAAATTCAGAGTTATAAATATATATATATATATATATATATGTATATATATATTTATATATATATATATATATATATATATATATATATATATGTATATATATATATAAACAGTGGGGAATAACGGGGATCTTCAGTCAGCACAAGTGTTGAACTATGAAAAACTCTTTAATACGATGGACCGAGCCTTCTAAATTTATATATATATATATATATATATATATATATATATATATATATATATATATACAGTGTGTCTCACTTCTCACGAAATCACTCCCGTATCTTCCGTAATTATTAGAGTAGAATTCTGTAATTTTCACGATCAGTCGAGTGAGTTCAATTTTTTTCATGGGGTTGACCTGCTAACATACACTGCGTGCCAGGAGCGATGTATATACCGATTTTTGCGAAAAATAATATTAGGGGGCAAGATAGGCTCAAAATTCTCACGGATTCGTGATCAGGACATCAATCCAATCCATATTCACGATAAAAAAATATTTATGATGGTGAAACTAGCAACAACTTAGATTTCTCAATATTTCATCAGAAGAAACTGATACTGATCTGGAAGGTTAACTCAAAATTTATCTTCTTCAAGTTTAAATTCAGATGATATTTTAACCACAGCTACAATGCCAGAGACAAATTATCAACAGTTGAGACTTTTCTTAGATATCATTCCACATTTTAATGGAGATCCATGTGAACTCAATAATTTTATTGCTGTTTGTGATGAAATTTTTGAACAATTCAATAATGAACCCAGTTCGTACAGAAACTGATTTTCAGAGCAATTTTAAGTGAATTGAAAGGTAAGGCACTCACTTTGATATCTAGTCGTACAAATTAAAACATGGGGACAAATAAAAGACCATTTGAAAATATCATTTTCTGAACAAAGATCTTCCACCTGTCTTTTCCAAGAGCTACACAGTTTAAGACCTCAACCAAAAGAAAATTCTCATAATTTTGGCGTTCGTTTTCAATATACTAGAAGTTTGATTTTTTCCTCAATAAATAATGATTCTACAATGACACGTGAAGAAAAACTCCCACAAGTTAATTACAATGAAAAGCTTATTTTGGTAACATTTACCAAATAATACGAATAAGTGTTCGCCTCAAAGTCCCAAATGTTTGGAAGAAGCTAGGAAGAATGTTATAGAAGAAGAAAATTCTGCAGCATTGGTCAACGATGGAAAAAGAAATGTTCCACAGCAGTTACCAATACCAAATTTCAGAGCACCTATGGTACCGACACCAAATTATTCACAACCAACCAACATATACTACAGGAATCCGAACCCTCGACAATTTTTCAGCAACCTAAATAATTTGCAAACACCACAATATTTTCGGAACAAAATCCACAACCATTTTTTAACCAGCAATCGAAAAATTTCCTGGGCAACCCATTCAAGTGACACCTAGACATGTACCAAAGAAGTTTTTCTCAAATCAACAAGTTTTTGGGAAACCATCCAACACGAATGTTTGGAAACCGACAGATCAACCTCCAGCGTTCAAACCAACACCAATGTCTACAATTACAAGGCAAATACCTCCTTAAAGAAATATATTCATACCAAAGTCTAGACCGACTTTTCAGGCAGTATAACTACATCATGTGACTGAACCACATTCATCGAATTGTGAACAATTATACATGATAGAAGACACCACAAATGAAGAGGACTGGGAAATTTCCATTGACTATGTAACAGGAATCCATGGAGAATGAACAAAGAAAAGGAGAAGCAATTCAAGATGAATATTCTGAACCATGTTCCGAAAATCAACTAGGATGCTTAGTCAGGAACGATACTATTATACCAGTTCAATAATGTTCCCCTAATATAATATAATGAAAATGTGATCTTCAGGAGAAAACATCAAACAAATGCGACAATAGATGAAACAATTCCAAAATTCATGAATTATTCTGAGAACTATGTTACTACAGTTCATTCAGAAGAAGAAATGCCTATACAGTTAGCCCAAAAAAAGTTTGAAACCGCAAATAAAATTGACTTGAAGGAAAATCCAAAAATACCCGAAATTATTGAAAACATTTCAATTAAACCAAAAACAGTAGTAAGTTCTGAATTGAAGTTGGATTCTAAGATTGCCAAACAAGAAATAAAAATTCCAAATTCTTTCACATATAAAAAATTGAATTTTTGAAAATAAAATCCGAGAAAAAGGATATTCCAAAAATTGTTGACAATACCGACAAACTATTAGAAGCAATCAGAAATTTCGAAAATATTCAAGTGAAGTGAAGTGACAGAATTGCTTTTCATACCCAAACTTTGGAAAATAATCCATAAATCAGAATTTTGGTAAACCCAAAATTATGTTTTTGAATAAATCAGGTAGATCTCCTGAATAATAACTACATATAGTGTGTGGTACGCCTAATACTCAACACCTGTGCTGAATCGCTCTGTGAAATCTTTAATGTTGTGGTATGTACAATATTGTATTATTCTCTGGAACTGCATAATTCGACTGAATATGGAATAAGCTAACACACTGAGCATATCAACCGAGTGAATAAAATCATTGAAACAACCAAAATACAGCATAACCGATGGATATATCACTCCTGACATTGCTACCGAGGATAATAAAAAACCTCCTATCAGTGTAAACACGGTTCCGACCGTAAAGCGGACCATATACTAGAATTTAGGCGCAATTACTGAAATGTCTGAAACAATCCGATCTGTGTTGGATGAAATAAGACAAACGAAACAAGAACCGAAATCATTTATGTTGTTAGTTGAAGTTGATGTTGTTAGTTGAAGTTCGGCTTTCACTGAATGTTGAAGAATTCGGTAAGAGGCTGGAAAAACTGGAAGAAGAAAACGCAATAATCCAAGAAAAGCTCGAGCAACTTGAAAGGAAGAGTAAAGATAATAACATAGTCATATTTGGACTGAAACATCCAGGGCAAGGAATCACAGTAGATTACGTTACAAGCGAGATTGAGAGATTAGTTGGAGTTGCAGTCCAGGCGACAGACCTAAACAATTTCTGCCCTCTTGGAAAAGCTGATACCGCACACATAAAAGTGGAATTTGTTTCCTACTTAAAAAAATATCAAGTGCTGATGAACACCAAGCAACTTAAGGGAACGAATATATCCATCGCGCGTGATATGACCATTAAACAACGGCAAGACAACCATATTCCAAAAAAACATCTGTACCTCGCCAAACAAGATCAGAATACGAACTGCTTAATCAGAAACAACAGGCTACACGTTAACAATACGATCCACACCGTGGAAGATCTAAAAACTACGGAAAACCTCCGAACTCAGGGAAAATCTAACAGCGCCCCAGGCACACCAATCCATCCTTCGCAAAATCACCAAAAGCAAACTGAAAACTCACTTGCCTTAGGATCTAGACAATACCCATCGCAACCATCTATATCCTACCCAGGTCCCTCATCTACCGGTACTCTTGAAAGCCAGAAAAGAACTCGAAGAAAAAAATAAAATAGAAACCCGTTCCAACAAATCAAGAGGCCACCTTCAAAATTAGTGATGCATTATGGACGATTATATTAGAGACTATTAAACAAATGAAGTAGAAGTAATAGTCCTAGAAAATGTTTCTGAATGCAACGAAGTACTCAAAGTAAATCACATCAATACTAATTTTGAAATATTTCATAATAACATTAGAAGCGCTTTCAAAAATCTTGATCATCTATTATGCTACCTGAACAGTTCTCAGAAAAACCATAATGCACAATTTAACTGAAACTTGGCGAATAGATGATATAAATATCTTTAATATAGATGGTTATAGCTCAATATACAATTATGGCACTCTTAATCAAAATGATGGCACAATGGTTTTTATTAAATCATCCTTTTAGATTATACCTATAAAATTATTTCTCTAGGTAACGGTAACAAATTGATACTCACAGAGGTGACATTTGATAATGCGTTAATTGAAATTCTATCAGGCTACAGATCTCCATCAAATCCACCAGCAGAATTCATAGAAAACTTGAAAAGCTACTTATCTACCGAAAAATTCAATAATACCCATCATTATATTTTGGCGGGTGATCTTAATATTGACCTGCTTGATGAGGATGATGGAAACTCTGTGGACTACATTAACACACTAAGCGAATTGAATTTTGTGTCTACAATAAATAAACACACCCCAGTAACTGAAAATACAAAATCCTATATATATCACATTTTTATCCGTACCAAACATGATTTAGAACTGTTGCTACCCTTCGTTATAAAATCCAGAATAACAGACCACTATTCTGTTTTATTACAAATGATTTTGCCAGACAAAAACACTATCACCACCAAAAACAAGACAAACACATACAAAAAAATCGATAACAACAGATTATCCATGAATGTGAAAAATACTAATTTAACTCCGTTTATATTTCTACAGATATTGACTCTGCCATAGAAAAACTTGTAACATCGATTACCACAGAAATTAAGAACTTGTAGCTACACGGTGAAAAACAACAAGATATTCGAAAAACTTCTGAAAATCAGGTTATGCTTCTACCTAGAACAATTCAACATATTATCCAACAGACAATATGGATTACGAAGTAGTGTACCGACACAGGATGCCATAATGACCTGACATCTGAAATGTATAGTGCAATGGATACTAATAAAATGGCTTTGAACGTCTTTATAGACCTCTCAAAAGCCTTCGACACTGTTAGCCATACATTATTATTAAAATATTTGGAAGATGTGGGTATCAGGGGCGTGAAGCTACAGTTATTTGAAACGCACCTCACAAAACCGTACCAATTTGTACAAATCAATAATACCAGAAGCGAGCAAAAGGAAGTTACTTTCGGTCTACCCCCAAGGATCCGTGCTGGGACCAGTCCTTTTCAACATTTATTTAAATGATCTTTCCTCAGTTCCTACAGCCAGGGAAATCATAGCATACGCGGATGATACTTGCATCTTCTACGAAGAAGAAAACTGGGGAAAAGTCAAAATACTGGCAGAAAAAGATCTTGCTAACATTCAAAAATGGTTCACTAGTAAATTACTCACCATAAACTTTGCAAAAACATCGTTCCTTCCCACTTATATTGACAGTAGAACATCACCAGACTTCCAAACAATGAAAACTCTGAATAACGCAAATATAAATGCTGTTAATGAATTTAAATACCTAGGAGTCGTCTTGGACTCAAATTTGAGATGGGACAAACACGTTTAACACGTTATTAACAAATGTAGATTCTTAATACACAAATTTAAAGATCTGCGAGATATTTTCAATCCTAAGATGCTACATGCAGTCTATATCTAACTTGTCCAGCCACACTTAATGTATGGTAAAGTAGCATGGGGAAGTGTTGGAAAAACTACTTGACAAATCTTGATGTCATAAAAAAAATCATCAAAGTTATGTATAAAAAAGATTTTACTTATCCATCCGACACTCTATTTCGGGAAAGCTCTATAATGGACACACGGCAGCTCTACCATTATTTTACAAACATCTACCAACATAAAAATGTGCATCAACTCAAAAATATCAATCATGAATACAACACACGGAATTAAAAAAAACGCACGTACTAAAAAAGACAAAGAAAACGACTGGCCAAAAATGCTACACTTATCTAGCCCCTAAACTCTATAACACACTCCACATAAAATTTCATTTTCAAAACTCTAGGAAATGATTCATAGAATGAAAGAATGAACAGATAGTGCCCTGGTGGTATACTTATACCTATTTCATACAACACACGGAATTAAAAAAAACGCACGTACTAAAAAAGACAAAGAAAACGACTGGCCAAAAATGCTACACTTATCTAGCCCCTAAACTCTATAACACACTCCCACATAATATTAAAAATACAAAAAAATTTGAAAACTTCAAATACCACCTCAAAAGTTTCATTTTTGAAAACTCTAGGAAATGATTCATAGAATGAAAGAATGAACAGATAGTGCCCTGGTGGTATACTCATACCTATTTCATACCTATTGTACCAATGTAAACGCCTCTTCTATATCAAATTACTTTATCGGACTTGTCGATCTTAATGATTTCACTCGTTGATTTTAATCAGTATAACATATTTATTACCATTATTTTGTTTTTTTTTACTGTTGCTTTATCTATATCTATATCTATATCTATATCTATTGTCAATCTCAATGATTTTACTCGTGATTTAAATTAGTATAAGTTATATTTATCATCATTATTTTTACTGTGGCTTTATCTATATCTATAGACGATCTTTATAATTTTACTCGTTGATTTTATTTAGTAATTAGTATAATGTTATATTAACTAGCATTATTGCTTTATCTCATATTGATTTGTGTATTTATGTCACGCACATGTTTAACCTTCAGTGACTTTCTCCGGTTTATTTACTTCAGCTAGATTACTTATTTACATTCCAACAAGAATTCTAGTGTTTATCCTGTAATAATAACATTTGGTGAATAAACTCATTATTAATATATATAAAAAATTCTACAGCCTACTAATATTTCCAAATGAGAAATAAGAAAAGATCCGCTTGATAAATTGACATCCAATTTTGAAAGAGTAAAATTGAAAGTTGTGTTTTGTAGGAACTACATAATATTTTACATTCTCCGAATAAACAACATGAATTATATTTTTTGAAAACAATTCAAGATAAAATAATAAGAATAAAACAGGTCATAGAGGTATCACCACAACAATTGATTCTATAAAAAGAAACTATTATTGGCCCAATATGGATGAAGATATATCGATTTATATTAATAATTGCAATATCTGTCAAAGATCCAAATATGAAAGGCAACCAAATGAATTTAAATATCAACCAATCCCAATAGGTTCGAGACCTTTTGAAAGAATCTATATTGACATCCTATCAATATCTAATGAAAAATTCCTTACTGTTATAGATACAGCTTCTGAATTTGCTCAAGCTTATCCAATGATGGGAGCTAATGCTATAAATGTACTTGATGCTATTTTAATTTTCATTTCACACTATGGTGTACCACACACTATTGTTTGTGATGGAGGATCAGAATTTTATAATGAAAATTTTCTAGACTTCTGCAAGTTCCATAAAATAAATACGCATTTTATTACACCAAAAAATCCAAATTCGAACAGTTATATCGAAAGATTTCATTCGACATTCTTGGAACAAGTAAGAATGAAAACAAAACAAAACCCAAAAGAATCACTTAATAATTCAATAAGATACTCACTTTTACATTATAATAATTCAATTCACTCAACTACCCCCTTTGACTATACCCCTTTTGAAAATCATAAAGAAAATTCAAAATCGACTTATAAAAAAATTAATGAAAATTTAAATAAAAAGAAAACTGATCAACTAGAGAAAATAAATTTCAATCGAAAGGAACCTATAACAATTTTCAAAGACGATCAAATATATCACAAAGAACAAACAAGGGACAAATTAGCACCAAAGTTTACTAAAATTGATCCCATTGCTAAAACAAAAAATGAAGTAAAAACGCAAACTTCAAAATATGCAAAACATAATCTGAAGAAACGTAAAAAATATTGATTTTATTATCTATTTCAGATGAGGCAAATGTTCATTCTATCATTCCTTCTTTTCATCCTCTCTGAAGGATCCATTCAAAGACTAACCAACCCCATTCTCCCTGTTAATTTGAAAATAACCAGAATCATAGTGATCAAACATACTTTTGTTAGCTATATGAATATCACAGAACTTTCAGAAATGAAATGTCATTTAGAGCTCCAACTGAGTTTCATTACTAATAAACAGAATTTGAGTACTCAGTCAGATTTGTTATTAAGGCAAGCAAATATTATATCAATACAAATTGATCACTTATCACAAACTATTAACCCGCATATGGGATCAAAACGTGGATTGATCAATTTATGTGGGAAAATATCTAAATGGTTATTTGATACCCTTGATTATGATGATGGAAAAAAAATTATTATAATTATGAATCATTCAGAAAGAAATCATTACAGGATGCAATAAACAATCACATATCCTTAGCAAAAGAGTTCATGACACAAACTAATCACACTTTATTTCAAATTATATCAAATATACTCACAACTTTAAATTTGATGAATGAATTTGAAGAAGAAATCAATGAAATTAATGTTTTATATCTAATCATTGACTCCCTTATGAATTTACAAAGTCAATTGAATCAAATTATCAATGCAATTACTTCTGCTAATTCTAATAGAATTCATCCAACCTTTCTTCATTAGAAAATCTCAATTCTATTTATGATAAAATTAATATTTTATATCCCTCGATTCAAATAAGTAATTTCAAAAATCAAAAAAGCTATTATATGTTTTTGGGTATACAATTCATATTCACGAAAGAGAGAATAATTTTTCTTATACATTTTCCAGTGTTGATGCCTATATCATTTCAAACATATTTCCTTTATCCCATTCCTCTCAAAAAAGATAATACCTGAGGTGGTATTATCTTAGCCATACCTTATCCTGAATGAGAGAAATGAACTTTACCAATATCAAGAGGAACCATGTGCAGACATTGAAGATCTCTATTTCTGCACGAATGATCTTCAAACAGAAGACGATTTTGTTGTCATAATTCTGCTTAAGAATGAAGCTGCCAACTGTACCACGTTCACCTGGACAATTACATGGTCAATCAAGTTACACCAGATAATATTATTTTCACAACACCTTTCAACATCATTATTACTGAAAGTTGTTCTGTTGAAGAACATCATGGAATCCAACCTGGTAATTACCTCATTACTATCCCAGAAAACAGTTTCTTCCTTATTGGCGAAGAGAAGTTTACCCATGGAAATGATGAGCTTGCTCCAATGAAAGTTATCCAACATCCAACATCAATGAACATTTCCACACTTTCATCAAGACCCATTCAAGTTAAGCTGACCAAAATGGACTTAGAAGGAATCCAACATTTGACAGCAAAGATGAATACCCATAATGGAATCATTTTACCAATGGAACCCACACCAACATTACCTGTATGGCTTATTACCATTATTTTCCTCATGGTATGCATTGCTTTTTATTTCGGAGTAACATGCTACTATAAAACATGTTATTCATACAACCTGGTAACCTACCTGCGAGCAAGGTCTACATCCCAACCAGCTGACTTCGAGATGGATAGTCAGCCTAGCCAACCAAGCCACCCCTAGGCTTCCATTTCAGACGGGAGGAGTTACGTTTTATACCAGGCCGCCCCTGGACTATGAAGATGAGAACCAGGAATAGCTGATTATGAACTTCATTCGAAACTTGTCTCTTCATTCGAATATTATCTTTCATAGTACGCATAGATATCGTATTTTATCTATTATTCATGCTTATAGTGACTTTATTTCGAGAATTATCTTTTACATCTCATTTTCTTAAAGCTTATTGTTTCACAAGTTCATAAAAGGTCTGAGAATGTTCACTATTCAGTTCAGTTCTTACCAGCTATTCATTCAAATTTATATATTGTTTAGATATCTTGTTTTTTTTTTCGAGATTCGATTGGTTCTATTTTGTGAAAGTTTGGGTGAAATAGAGTATAAAACTGGTTCGAAACCACGCAGGGGCTTCTACGAACCACCACTGCTAGAGGCTCAACGTTATTTGCGGTCGAATTCATACGATCTATTTTCAACAGTTTGCATGATTCCTTAAATGTAGACGCAAGAAATTCTGTACCTTTGTCGGTTAGAACTTGTTCTGAGATGCCATATCGCAAAATAAAATTTTCCACGAAAGTTCACATTGCAATGTCAGTTGTGGTTACTTCCATGGGCTGTTTGTGAGGTCTAGAATACTTATATCTTTGACAATCATCACAACGTTTTACGAAACTTTCGATATCTTTCCGGAATCCGGACCAAAATACAGTTTTTCAATATTATTATACATGCGATTTGAACCCGCATGTCCTCTCGTAAGTAACATGTGTGTTAATCAATTGTTTCTTTTATAGTAAAGTGTTGCTGAGCTCTAACAACATTTATTTTTATATCGGCCTTTTTTATTTCATTGGGAATTTCCATAATTTTCTTCAATAACGATGCACATCGATTATTTTAAATTATTAATATTTCTGGAATTCCTTATTCTTGGCAAATTTTCTTCAGCTCTCTCAATGATGCACGGAATGCCGTCGTTGATCGAGAATTGTCCTGATTCAAGTAATTATTATTTGCCTTCTCATCATATAATATATTCCCTATTTTAATACACTCATTTTTTTTTATCTTTTCAAATTGGTCATTTTCCAAAGGGTGTATCTGTACAAAATCTTTGGGTGCTTTTAACAATTCCACGATTCCAGGGTGATCAAGCCTGTCATTAGGAGATTCATTGAAATTTTCCTGCTGATTGTTGTTCGGTTTCCTATTTTGTGATCTGGTCATGATGTTCATTATCTGACTTGAATTTCCCGTCATTTCCATTAAGTTGTCAGAGTTAATTTTTATTCGTGAAATTATGTTTTCCTTTGACATAATTAATTGTAGAGTGTCATTCTTCCAGCGTCACTCTGAATTAAGTTAGTCTGTTCGAAGGGTTTCTCATACCGAAAAAATAAAGTACTGGTTTGTGATCTGTCAGCGTGGTGAATCTTTTATCATATAGATACGGACGAAATTTCCTAACACTCCAACATATAGCTAGTAATTCCTTCTCTATAACACAATAATTTATTTGTCATCTTAATTGGATAATACTAAACCAATAGCAAAATGAGATGCATCCGTTCGTAATATAAATTCATTATTTTCCGTTAAATCAGAGTATGCGAGAATCGGCGATATTAATGTTTCGAATGCTTCCTGGCATTCTTCTTCCCATTTGATGACCACACCTTTTTTTGATAGTGTGTTTAGCGGCACTGCTATCTCAGCGAAATTTTTAATAAATGTTCTATAACAATTTGCGAATGCTAGGAATTGACACGTATTGTCTCGAAATCCGGGGATATCCCTTTAGATGAGATCACGTGACCAAGGATAATCTCTGTTTTTTCAAGAATTCGCATTTATAAGGGTTCAATTTTAAATAAACTTGCCTCAACTGCTGAAGTACTTTGATTAAATTTTGATTGTGATGACTTGTTGAATCATTACCAACAACTATTGAATCGTCCAAATAAATGAAACAATTTTCATAATTTAATCCTGACATAGCTATAGTCATCGCCCTCGAGAAAGCACTAGGGCTGAGTTTCAACCCCATTGGCGATCTCGTCATTTGATACTGACCTCTATCAGTTGTAAAACTTGTATAGGGTCTAGACGATGCATTCAGTTCAATTCGATAACAGACTTGCGACAAGTCGTGATGGGAAAAATACATTGCTCCCGACAGTGAGTCTAAGATCTATGCACGGTAATGATAATTGTCTTCAATACGCTTGTTTAAGAGGCGGTAGTCAATAACTACTATCCTTTTCTTATTACCATCAATGTCTGATTTCTTTGGTACCACCAATAATGGTGCTGACCATTCGGACCTCGTTGGTTCGATAATTCCGAATAATTTCTCTATTTTATTATTTATTTCAGCTTTTTGCGAATGTGGTTATCGGTATGGTTTAACATATACTGGAGTAGCAAGTCCGGTCCTGTATAGCTCCGGACGACACTGTCGAATTTCGCTCTGCGAATATTTAGTGTTATGAAGCTTTCTTCAATTGGTTGACGGTCTTGTACCAAAGATCAGGAGAAGAACCCCCCATCCACCCTCTACATTGAAGTCCCGAAGGAAATCCTACCTAGTGGAAATCGACAAGCCCCCTGGTAAAGGTAGCCTGGATCCGAAGAAATCAGTGCTCCTGGGGATCGGCTCTCTCTCGAAGGCCGATCTCCTGGAGGTGCTGGGGACTTTGCTGAACTCCCTCGGAGATGATTTGTTGAAAATCCCCGTGATTAGCAACCTGATATCCACCAGAAAGGCTGAAGTTGGAACTGATAGCAGCACACCAGCTCCAAAGAAGCACAAGAGAAATGATTTCCCAGCTCTACCACTACCCAAAGGCACGTTAAAACCTTCTTCAAGCTTCCTTGGTACTCGTAGAAGTTCATGATCATAAAGAAAATTCAAAATCGACTTATAAAAAAATTAATGAAAATTTAAATAAAAAGAAAACTGATCAACTAGAGAAAATAAATTTCAATCGAAAGGAACCTATAACAATTTTCAAAGACGATCAAATATATCACAAAGAACAAACAAGGGACAAATTAGCACCAAAGTTTACTAAAATTGATCCATTGCTAAAACAAAATGAAGTAAAACGCAAACTTCGAAAATATGCAAAACATAATCTGAAGAAACGTAAAATATTGATTTTATTATCTATTTCAGATGGGCAAATGTCACTCTATCATTCCTTCTTTTCATCCCTCTGAAGGATCCATTTCAAAGACTAACCAACCCCATTCTCCTGTTAATTTGAAATACAGAATCATAGTGATCAAACATAATTTTGTTAGCTATATGAATGATCACAGAACTTTCAGAAATGAAATGTCATTTAGAGCTCCAACTGAGTTTCATTACTAATAAACAGAATTTGAGTACTCAGTCAGATTTGATTATTAAGGCAACCAAATATTATATCAATACAAATTGATCACTTATCACAAACATTAACCCGATATGGGATCAAAACGTGGATTGATCAATTATGTGGAAAATATCTAAATGGTTATTTGATACCCTTGATTATGATGATGGAAAAAATTATTATAATTATGAATCATTCAGAAAGAAATCATTACAGGATGCAATAAACAATCCATATCTTAGCAAAAGAGTTCATGACACAAACTAATCACACTTTATTTCAAATTATATCAAATATACTCACAACTTTAAATTTGATGAATAATTTGAAGAAGAAATCAATGAAATTAATGTTTTATATCTAATCATTGACCTATGAATTTACAAAGTCAATTGAATCAAATTATCAATGCAATTACTTCTGCTAATTCTAATAGAATTCATCCAACCTTTCTCTCATTAGAAAATCTCAATTCTATTTATGATAAAATTAATATTTTATATCCCTCGATTCAAATAAGTAATTTCAAAAATAAAAGCTATTATATGTTTTTGGGTATAATTCATATTCAGAAAGAGAGAATAATTTTTCTTATACATTTTCCAGTGTTGATGCCTATATCATTTCAAACATATTTCCTTTATCCCATTCCTTCCAAAAGATAATACCTGAGGTGGTATTATTTAGCCATATTTTCCTGAATGAGAGAAATGAACTTTTACCAATATCAAGAGGAACCATGTGCAGACATTGAAGATCTCTATTTCTGCACGAATGATCTTCAAACAGAAGACGATTTTGTTGTCATAATTCTGCTTAAGAATGAAGCTGCAACTGTACCACGTTCACCTGGACAATTACATGGTCAATCAAGTTACACCAGATAATCTTATTTTCACAATACCTTTCAACATCATTTTTACTGACAGTTGTTCTGTTGTAGAACAGTCATGGAATTCCAACCTTGTAATTACCTCATTACTATCCTAAAACAGTTTCTTCCTTATTGGCGAAGAGAAGTTTACCCATGGAAATGAGTGAGCTTGCTCCAATGAAAGTTATCCAACATCCAACATCAATGAACATTTCCACACTTTCATCAAGACCCATTCAAGTTAAGCTGACCAAAATGGACTTAGAAGGAATCCAACATTTGACAGCAAAGATGAATACCCATAATGGAATCATTTTACCAATGGAACCCACACCAACATTACCTGTATGGCTTATTACCATTATTTTCCTCATGGTATGCATTGCTTTTTATTTCGGAGTAACATGCTACTATAAAACATGTTATTCATACAACCTGGTAACCTACCTGCGAGCAAGGTCTACATCCCAACCAGCTGACTTCGAGATGGATAGTCAGCCTAGCCAACCAAGCCACCCCTAGGCTTCCATTTCAGACGGGAGGAGTTACGTTTTATACCAGGCCGCCCCTGGACTATGAAGATGAGAACCAGGAATAGCTGATTATGAACTTCATTCGAAACTTGTCTCTTCATTCGAATATTATTTTAAAGCTTATTGTTTCACAAGTTCATAAAAGGTCTGAGAATGTTCACTATTCAGTTCAGTTCTACAGCTATTCATTCAAATAAAAACACAGTGAGATTCGATTGGTCTTTATTTTTGTGAAAGTTTGGGTGAAATAGAGTATAAAACTGGTTCGAAACCACGCAGGGGCTTCTACGAACCACCACTGCTAGAGGCTCAACGTTATTTGCGGTCGAATTCATACGATCTATTTTCAACAGTTTGCATGATTCCTTAAATGTAGACGCAAGAAATTCTGTACCTTTGTCGGTTAGAACTTGTTCTGAGATGCCATATCGCAAAATAAAATTTTCCACGAAAGTTCACATTGCAATGTCAGTTGTGGTTACTTCCATGGGCTGTTTGTGAGGTCTAGAATACTTATATCTTTGACAATCATCACAACGTTTTACGAAACTTTCGATATCTTTCCGGAATCCGGACCAAAATACAGTTTTTCAATATTATTATACATGCGATTTGAACCCGCATGTCCTCCTCGTAAACATGTGTGTAATCAATTGTTTCTTTTAAGTAAAGTGTTGCTGAGCTCTAACAACATTTATTTTATATCGGCCTTTATTTTTCATTGGGAAATTCCATAATTTTCTTCAATAACGATGCACACGATTATTTTAAATTATTAATATTTCTGGAATTCCTTATTCTTGGCAAATTTTCTTCAGCTCTCAATGATGCACGGAATGCCGTCGTTGATCGAGAATTGTCCTGATTCAAGTAATTATTATTTGCCTTCTCATCATATAATATATTCCCTATTTTAATACACTCATTTTTTTTTATCTTTTCAAATTGGTCATTTTCCAAAGGGTGTATCTGTACAAAATCTTTGGGTGCTTTTAACAATTCCACGATTCCAGGGTGATCAAGCCTGTCATTAGGAGATTCATTGAAATTTTCCTGCTGATTGTTGTTCGGTTTCCTATTTTGTGATCTGGTCATGATGTTCATTATCTGACTTGAATTTCCCGTCATTTCCATTAAGTTGTCAGAGTTAATTTTTATTCGTGAAATTATGTTTTCCTTGACATAATTAATTGTAGAGTGTCATTCTTCCAGCGTCACTTGAATTAGTTAGTCTGTTCGAAGGGTTTCTCATACCGAAAAATAAAGTACTGGTTTGTGATCGTCAGCGTGGTGAATCTTTTATCATATAGATACGGACGAAATTTCCTAACACTCCAAACATATAGCTAGTAATTCCTTCTCTATAACACAATAATTTATTTGTCATCTTAATTGATAATACTAAACCAAAGCAAAATGAGATGCATCCGTTCGTAATATAAATTCATTATTTTCCGTTAAATCAGAGTATGCAGAATCGGGATTAATGTTTCGAATGCTTCCTGGCATTCTTCTTCCCATTTGATGACCACACCTTTTTTTGATAGTGTGTTTAGCGGCACTGCTATCTCAGCGAAATTTTTAATAAATGTTCTATAACAATTTGAATGCTAGGGAAATTTACACGTATTTCTGAAACCGGGGATATCCTTTAGATGAGATCCGTGACAAGGATAATCTCTGTTTTTCAAGAATTGCATTTATAAGGGTTCAATTTAAAAAACTGCCTCAACTGCGAAATCTTTGATTAAATTTTTATTGTGATAAATTTTGAATCATTACCAACAACTTGAATCGTCCAAATAAATGAAACAATTTTCATAATTTAATCCTGACATAGCTATAGTCATCGCCCTCGAGAAAGCACTAGGGTGAGTTTCAACCCCATTGGCGATCTCGTCATTTGATACTGACCTCTATCAGTTGTAAAACTTGTATAGGGGCAGACGAGCATTCAGTTCAATTCGATAACAGACTTGCGACAAGTCGTGATGGGAAAAATACATTGCTCCCACAGTGAGTCTAAGATCTATGCACGGTAATGATAATTGTCTTCAATCGCTTGTTTAAGGGCGGTAGTCAATAACTACTATCCTTTTCTTAATCCCATCAATATCTGATTTTTTTGGGGTACCACCAATAATGGTGCTGACCATTCGGACCTCGTTGGTTCGAAAATTTCCCGGGAAAAATTTTCTCTATTTTATTTTTTTTTCAGCTTTTGCGAATTTTGGTTATCGGTATGGTTTAACATATACTGGAGTAGCAAGCCCCGGCCCTGTATAGCTCGGAGGGCACTTCAATTTCGCTCTGCGAATTTAGTTTAAACTTTCTCTTCAATTTGGGTTTGGGTTGGCGTCCCCAAAGATCAGGAAAAAAACCCCCATCCACCCTCTACATTTGAAGCCCGAAAACCCCACCTAGTGGAAATCGACAAGCCCCTGGTGGTAGCCTGGACCCAAAAAATAGTGCTCCTGGGGATCGGCTCCCCCGAAGGCCGATCTCCTGGGGGTGCTAGGGCCCGGGGCCCCCTCGGAGATGATTTGTTGAAAACCCCCTTGATTAGCAACCAGTATCCACCAGAAGGCTGAATTTGGGGAACTTTTAGCAGCACACCAGCCCCAAAGGCACAAGAGAAATGATTTCCCAGCTCTACCACTACCCAAAGGCATTTTTAAAACCTTTTTAAGCTTCCCTTGGTACTCGTAGAAAGTTCTCGAATAGTTTTTTAGATATAATTTAGATAAAAAATTTGCAAAATTCCACAAACGTCAAAATCTCAAATGAATTTAAAGTTCTGCCCGGGCGTGACATTAAAATGAACCCCACGTGGGTTGTTCCAGAAACCCAGGGACGGATTCAGCCAGTGCGCTCTTTTCGGACCGGGGGCTTGAAAATTCCCAAACCAAATTTTAAATTCTATTTTGGGGGTTCACACCAGCACCGGCTTTTTTTGAAATTTTTGGTTTTGTGATTGCCGCCCAAAAAGCCCCCCCTTTTTAAAAGGCGGCCCTCCTTTTGGTTGGGGACAAAAAATTTGGTTTAAAAAAATTGGGGGCCCCTGAAAAAGTTTGACGGGATAATGTTTTCCCCTTGTTTTCCCCTTTGGGGATAAAATTCCTTTTTCCCCCCGGTAAAAAAGGGACGTTTGGGGTGGCTTTTGGTTTTGGGAGGGGGTTTTGGGTTTTTTCCTCGGACAAAAAAACCCCCGGTTTTTTGGGAAAAAACGGTGAAACCGGGAAAGGATACCCTGGTTGGGACTTGGCCCGGGGGTTTGGGTGGGACTTTACTTTAAAAGACCAGGGTTTGTTGGAAATGGGAAAATTAAACTGGTTGGGGAAGGAAACCCGGGTTTGGGGGGCCCTTGCGGGAAATTTGGGATTTTGGGAGCTTTGGGGGGAAACCCAACCCCACAACCCTAGATTTTTCCGCAAAATTCAGGCAGGGACGCAGCCCCGGGGATTCGTATGCAGCGGCCCGTGATAACCCTCCTGCACAGACAGCTCAGCTTAATAGTCCCAGAAAATATTCTGTCGACTTAAGACCTGGGGACACTGTTTTGCACAGTTCGCTGAGGCTGCTGCAACCCTCCCCGACCAGTTTAAACCCCCTAACTAATGGGTGGAAGGCAGTTTCCCGAACTTCATCAAAGCTGTGATTTGGGAAATTTAAAGAAGGCCTTCTCCCAGAATAGACTTGAGTTTAAAGGTTTCTTGTAGAAAACAACATTGATGTTGTTTTCTGCGGGAAAGGGAAAAATTTGGAAAAACCTACAAAATGCTCAGAAATGATCGATTTTGGACGTCCGGGTCCCTTGTTTTAATTGAACCCTTTTGTCACTCGCATGTTAAACGGCATTTTCAATGATGATACCCAGGGTTTGAAATTGTAGGTATTGTTTCCAACACGGTGGCCCTATGCTTTTTGATAAATTCTTATAACCCTCCGAACAATCGAATACTACCTGAAGCGCTCGATACACTCTTGAGGGGAAACAGCTAAACCCTTGTTTTGGTCATGGATGATCTGAACGCTAAAGCACACACAATGGAGTCGTTTCCCAATCAGAATGGTAGGCGACTGTGGCAACATTTTGACGGGGAATGAATCCAGGTTTTGGGTCCGGATGAGCCGACGCATTTCGGTCATTTCGGGCCCCGATATTGCTTGACATTTTTTTGGGGAACATCACCTGGAATTGGGACATTCGTACTCTCTCCGGGTTGGGCTCTGATCACACCCCGGTGATTCTAACTCTAGGAGATGATTACCGCCCCAGACAGATCGTATGTCCCCAAAGGGTTGGACGGGGGAGGTTCCTTTCCCTTCTAGATACGGGTTACTGTCCCTGAGAAATAGATTCCCCCACTTGATTTTGGACGAGGCCGTGGCGCGTTACGAGCCCCACCATAAAAAATGCTCTCGGGATTTCTCTCGAAGGGAACCGGCTCCTAGATATAAAGGATGAATTTCCTAAAAATTTAAAAAATCTTATTCGAGACCCGGAAACCCCGGGCCAAAAAGGGCCTATCAAAGGGTCTTTCCCCTGGGGACAGAATCCGTCTAAATAGTTAAAGGGGGGTTTAAAGAAAAAACTTGTAACCGAGTTTAGAAACAAAAAAGATTTGGCAAACATTAAAAAATTTGAAAATGACGGACAGCTTTGGAAATTAAATCGAAATTTAAAGTCGAAAAAAACTGATTTCCCCCCATTCATGGAGGAAACTCGGTATTTTGCTACGACTCCCGGGGCCAAACTCGGGGGTTTTTTTCTGACCCGATGGAAAGACAATTTAAAATTAATGAGCATCAGACGGGGTGATCTGGATCGTGATCTTTTTTCTAGAAAATCGGGGTTTACCGCACTCTAAAAAAACCTGATCGTGGTTCATTCGTCCAACTTTGTTGGATGATTTTAAAAAACCCTATCAGAGGGGTTAAATCCCAAAAAAAACGCCTTTGGCAGAATTTCTAATTGTATGATCCAAAAGGGAAATTTTTGGATAAAGGTGCAGTCATTATTGAAAATCATCAACCACTGCGCCTCAAAAAATTTCCCCCGAAGGTGGAAGCACCATCGTGGTCATGATCCCGGGAAAGGGCAAAAACCTTCCCCAAAATTATCGACCAATCAGTTTGTTATGCTGTTCCCGCTAAGGGGTTTGGGTGAAAAAAACGTTCTCGAAAAGGGTTTTATGAAAGGAGTGGAGGACGGGAAAAGTCCTACCGAATGAGCAGTTCGGCTTTTTCGCGCTCCCCCCACCGAGCTACAAGTTAAAAAAAAATTGCTAATAAAATCGGCGCCCCTCTGATAATAGAAAGTAAACTCCTTTAAAAAAAAATAAATCTATAAAATGATTTTTTTGGTCCAGGATGATAACGAATGCTCCGTGGATGTGCGGAACGATCGGATCTTGAAGACCCTGCCTTTTGGGTATAACCCCGGCCCCAATCGGAAAGTATTGTTTCAAAAAAGGGAAAACCCCCCCCGTGAGGGGGCTACTTTAACAAACGACCCCCCTTTCGTCCCCGGCACTCCTGGGTGATGGGCTATCTATCAACCCATCGGGGGTGGGTGCATCCTCTATAGAAATTTTTTTCAAAAATTTGATTCAAAAATTTTTTCTCGGGCCCTTTTAGAACCCTCATCATGGGAAGGGCGGGGTTCTCGTCCTTTCGTCAAATTCCCCAAAACTGGAATGGCTGTTGCCCCTTTTTTTGAAACTCAAGTAAAGCCTTGGGTTCCTCGTGTTTGTAATAGTGAAAAAATTTGAACTGGGTAGCGTCGCTTTTCAAAAGTATTTTTGTATCACAAACATTCGTTACCTCATGGGGGATTCTCCCAAAAAAAACACATCTCGTATTTCAAAAAATTTTTCTTGTTTACTGGATCGCATTTATGACTTGGAGGGTTTTTTAATTTTTCCGGGGTTTTTTATTTTCCAAAATATAAACATCAAATTTTTTACTTTCTTTGGTGTAAAATTTTTTTAACGACTTGTCTTTAGTAAAATTTTCAAATTTTTTTTGGTATTCTGAATTCAGGGTTAAAATAATTTCCCCATTAGAACTCCCTGCAATTTTTTTTTGGGAAAAACAATATAATATCGTTTTGAGCTTGGAAATATCTAAAAATTTCGCACCTTGGGGAATCAGGTATTTAATATCATATTTGGACAAGTGCATTGAAAAATTCGGGCCTTTTTGAAAAAAATTAAAATGTAAATTTTCATAGTCTAATATTCTGGTATTTTTTCATTCATTTTTTTCCCCAATCATTACCCATGAAAATTTATGACCTATTACTTTACCTAATTTCAACGTGATTTTGCTGATCCCAGCGTAAACCCGAAACCCGGTACACCTTTTTTTTTTTTTTTTTCCCAAATGATTTTTTTTCCCCACTGGACCAAAAAAAACCCCCAAACTCCTTTTTAGTAAAAAATTTTAAACAGTTTCCCTTTTTATCATCGTAATTCAACTATTCTAAAAACCCCAAAAAGGGCATAAATCCCACCCTCACTAAAGGCCCCAAAAAAAATCGGCTTTTGGAATGTATTTTTTTCAGTTCCTGGGGGGGTTTTTCGAAGAAACCACGTTGAGCTGAATTAAAATTTCGGTGATTGTTACTTTTCTATCCCCCAAAATTCCCCGAAAATGTACTCGGTTTTTTCTTCTGTAGTTATTATTTTTTGGGTTGCCGTTTCTGAAAATTTGTTTTAGTTATTGAAATTTCAGGGAAAACCCCGATCTTCCCCGCCAATTTTTCTGGAATCCTCGATTTTTGTGTTGTTCCCTGAAAAACTGGATCTTACGAATGTGAAAACCTGTGCAAACTGGCCCCCCTTGAATCTTCCTCATCAGTAGCGCCGCTTTTTGCGTCATTCAACTTGCCATAGTTTTTCCTTTTATTCTGTACGAAAATCGTTATTTCGTAATCCATTTGCAAATGCATTGGTATATCTACCGATCGTGAAATTCACAGAATCCTTCCCAAAAATTACCGAAAATACGGGGGTTTAGAGTGAGACTGACGGGAAACTGAATCTATTTGGGGTTGCATCAGGGATGGGGTGATTAAAAAACTTTTGGGATCCGTCAAGCTTTGGAATCTTCATTTCCTTCCTCGGACATCAATTTATGGATTACATTATGATATTATATTTATTTGTCTCTTACTAACTGAGATTGATGTAAAATTAGCATATTAAATGAACAGAAATTCATGAAAGATGAAATAAATTCTGACAATGTTTAACTTCATTTTCAATCAATTCAAATCAGGGCGGAAAATTTTGATCTGGGCGATATATCTTTTCGCTATTCATTTCTAGCAAATTAGTATAGATTTGCATAAGATTGTTCAATAGTTCTTTTATTCATTGATTCCTTATATTTTTGTGAACCATAGTGGGAATTTGCGGTTCTGGTTCCCCCCCACTATGACGTCACGTGTGACCTTGAATTTTTGCAGGTGTGCAATGTGTGTGTTTGACCTTGAGATTTGACTTTGAGATTTGTCATTGAGTTTGCCATTGGGTTTTGTCGACTTTGAGATTCGACTACAGTTTTGCCCTTGAGTTTGACCTTGAGATTCATAACATTAAGTTTTGACTTTGAGATTTGACCTTGAGTTTTGATGTTGGGATTGTTCAGCAGATTTGATCTTGATTTTTGTTTGTTTGACCTTGACTAATGTTGTGGTTAATACATATTCTGTTTAGTCATGACCTTCATGAAACCTTGCACTCTCCAAGCAGGAGGATATTTATCTGTGAGAGCTAGAGTGAACTAGGGTAGATAGGTGTGTTGATGATGCGTCCATCTACTGGAAAGGGGGTGGGGATGTCTTTTATAGAATGTTGGAGTCGTTGATGAGAAATCAGATGTTAGATAATATCATCAGAGTTTCTCAATTGGGTGTGTATTTTTTATAAGGTGAAATGATCCATATTTTTCTACAGTCTTAGTATGACTTTTCTTCCAAAAGTTGTGGATTTGAAGAGAATCAATTCTTCAATCCGAAAAGAGGGTGGGAGCTTTTGAACAAGATTATCATCATTACCATCGGTAAGCTTTAACATATTTGTATGGCGATCTCATAACCCGATATAGGAGATCTATTCTAATGACTACGTGATGATAATGATACTTTATTCAAATCATAGTTGTAAAAGTATTTCAGATGAATTCGATGCGGACAGTGTCGGTTGCATAAATGCTTCAGATTTCAAATATCAATAACATATTTGGGTCAGATTTCCACAAGTAGCGGGGGTTTGAACTCGACCTCTGGGAAGATTCCTTCATTGAATGATAATATTGTTTATATGTTAATAGTTAGGATATAGTGATTTTATTTGAATATAGATATTTCTCCATTCAAAATAACATTCAGTGTAGAAGTAATATAATTGGAGCATCACATTTTTCATGTAGGTGAAATTATTTGAATATCAATGGAATATATTAACAATTCTATTTTCTTTCGTTTCAATATGTGGATGCATTACTCGAGTCAATGTTGGACGGAAGCCGTGGACATCAATACAGCCATCGAAGAGTTGAACCCTCTGAATCCTTGTGTCAAGATGTCCCCATGCTACAGTCTATAATTTGATTGTTTGCTTCGATGAAGATGAAATCAAAGATGTGCACATTTATCCAAGTACGTCAAGGTACAATACTTTGTGAGGAATTCGTTGAAAGACCCTTAACCAACAATTCTGTGAAGAAGTGATCGGATTTGGGTCTGGAAGGATTTCTCCACCTTTCACCATTCCTACCTGATGACATCATCGAGAAATATCAACTGTATGATGAATATGATGATGAATATGATCATGTAGATATTTGATATGAAATAAAACATGGTTACAGAATCTTGTTTATTTATTTATCCATTACACATAAACATTATTGATATACAAAATATTCGGGAAAATACAAAAAATAAAAAATAATTTCAAAGTCAATTACGAAAGAGCATGTATTGTAAGTCAAGAAGGTGTCATGTATATTGAGTGCATAGACTTTGGTGTTGCCTGGAAATGTAGTTTTTCTTGTTTCGAACTCCAACAGATATCCACTGTAGATGATTTTGTTGGGATTCGGTTGATGTGAACAATCAATGATGAACAGGGGTTCTGTTAAATCCTCAAGGTCCATAAGAGGTTCACTCATATCTCTGTCATAATAACACGTTGAAAGTCCTCATAGCATAGTAAGTGAAGAGAATAGTTTTTATCAAGTCCGGTTCCAACCTCATATGGGTAGACTTCAGGTTCAAATCCTCGGATGTTATTAATGTCCATTTTATAATTTGTTACATCCAGTTTTCTGTTTTCGGATGCGTTGGTACTTTGAAAACCAATAATTATAAAACGAGGTATTTCAAAGTGTTGGTTGTTTTATTATAATTATGCTCGTGCAGACTTATGAGAGAATGATCGACCATGGTTCTTAAAAATATTCAACTTGTCACTGTTTGCTTCGAATCCTTTTATTGTCGAATTCTGAGTCCAATAGATTTTTAGAAAATGTCTTTGCCGTTCAGCATACCTTGTGGAATGATCTTTTTCCTTCCCAAAACTTCTCTTTTGACGATATTTGATGGACGACGATCTTTGTTCGGTGAAAATATTTCGTATTCACTTTTTTTGTCGTTTGTTGTAGCAAAACCCATTACATTCGTTATTGTAATTTCTTAAATTTCCCAATATAACAACTTTTCTTCCACACTACCGAAATCAATGAGATTATTTCGATGATCCAATATCGCAGAGTAATGTTGTCGATGGACTGACGTCCTTCCGGGCTGATGGGCATATAAATAATGTTGTTTGGCTCTTTTGTTATATATACCCGGCTCAACATCAACATCAAATAAAAAGAATATGATTCTCTTCGTCTTTATGTATGATCCTGAAATGATATTGCAATCAATCGAATGAGTCTCCGGTCAATATTCACAGGAGATGTAGATTCATGCATGCGATTTACACTGAATTCTTTTTTTCTCGAATCCCAACAGGATGCTATTGAGTTTCATGTTTCAGGTTCACCACATACTTTGATTCATCATACATTTGAATGTATTTTTTGTCGAAAGGCTGAACAATTCACCCAATGTGGTGTCATCATTTTTCGCGCCATGAATACGTAGAATTCAAGTTCTCGTTGGATAACAGCATTTATTTCTTCTATCTCATATGCACCACTTGGTATTTTATATCACGTTTAGAGACTGACTGTAGAGCTTTTTTGCAGGAATGAAGAAGTGATCGGATTGTTTGTTTCCTGACATTGTGGATTGTGTTGCATCCATAGAATCCCAAAGCCCCAATCCATAGCGGCTATTCTTATACAGCTCAATGGGTGGGTAGAAGTCTGCACTCAAGACGCTGGATCAACAGCTTGTAGCTCGAACTTCCGTGACATGCTGATTGCATTCATATGATAACAAATCATTTTATTTTGTTTACTTTTTGATATATTTTCTTCGTTTCCTCGGCGGCATTTTTCCCCCAATTCAATTTGATTGTTATTGGCGCCAAAAATTACAATCATCAATGGTGCAATAGCAGCAAAATAGTTTCGGGGGGCCCGTCATTCACATCCTAATTTGATGTTCCAACCGCATTGTCCACTGATGTTCATCCCAATATTTATATTTCAAAATATCATATCCTCTTGAAGGTGTTTGGGAGTATTTAAACCGATACATTATTAGCTGCAAAAGAAACCCTGACCTCTTTGGGCATATCTGCAAGTTGACCTTTACTAATTTTTTTCAAGCTGCGTAATCTTGAATATGCGGTGAAGGGCTCATTCTCTTGATAGCCTCTCGATCCATTTCTAGCGTAAATCATTTTGGTTTCTTCGGGTGATTGGAGAGAGAAACTTCAAGCATAAGTGTCCACACACAACTGTATTGTATTTCTGCTCACGTTCATAATTATACATGTTTTTTTCGACTGCATGTGTACTTTTCGGAAGTAATGGACAACTCCACTGGTGGGGTAAATCTAAACTGTCGAAATATTTGCAACTCTTCAATTTTTTTGTATGCCACCAATGTGTTTCTCGACCAATGATGCCATCCATTGATGGCTGTTTCCTTGATTACGTGGTCCTGAGGTTGGCAAATTATCACGCATGAACACCACGAAAATGTGGAATTTTCAATTGTTTGGCATAATATGTAAGATCTATATCTGTGAGAGTTTGAGAGGTAGGGCATCAATTGGCTTTTGATGTATATGGTTTGAGGTATACCCAGGCCTTCGCGATAGGGTTTTTAAGAATATACCCACGCCTTTTTTCCTAAAGCTATCCCTCCATCTTTCTGTTATGGTGTTTTACCCCTTTCATATCATTTCTGTTCGCACTTTGAATTTATAAGCTCTGCTTATACCTGCAGCAGCACCGGTCAAACTACCCAATGCAGACAATTCGGCAAAATTGGTATCAATGGTAAAATTCCACCAACTTTCGGAATAGGTATTATGCGTGGTGTGCGAATTTTTTCTTTCCGCCTGCTGCTTTCAAATTTTACGGCTGCTTTCAATGCCATTGTTATCGCCATCTTTCTATTGTTTGTCAGTTGATCACCTCCAGCTTTATGAATTCATCCGTACAATTCCTGCTCGAATGCTCTTCTCTGATTTTATTTCGCCCATTTTTTTTCGATTTTATTTTTCTCCTTCGTTTGGAGTTGTCAACATCAAAACCCACCCAAACGCCTTTTGCCTTCATTATGTTGGTGACGAGCAGAGCGCTGCTCTCTCGAATGCTTGCGTCCTTCGATTTGACCCCATCCAAGCACTGTATTCGGCTGTTCGTCCGCTTTGTGTTTGGGTTCAATTTCGTCGAGATTTCGAATATTTAATGTCGTGTTTCTACGGCCCTATCCAATTTATTGATGCCTGGATAGTTGCGTGCCATTATTTTTTGAATTCAGTTCCGGGTCTACAATATTGATATCCTCCAGGTAAATACAATTCAACGGCAATTTATTTATTAAAGGAATTTACAAATACTCGATTTTTTTATTATTCGATCTGTTGCTTTAACGTCTGCTCCGTGTGGTGGTAGACTTTAAATGAAACATTCCACATCTTTCATCAATGAGTGTCGAACCGTCAAACAATGCGCATTGTCAAGCAAAAGAAGAGTTTGCAGTAGATAATTTGGATGCGAAATCGGGACTGTTGAATGGGGCGAACTCATTGAGACATGCCCGCCCTTTATCATCTGTTCGCTCGCTAATCATCGGTCCGTCAAATTTTGGAAAGACAAATGCCATGATATCTCTACTGACCCATCCACAAGGATTGCGATTTGCAAACGCTTATCTCTATTCAAAGTCATTGAATCAACCCAATATGAATCTTGCGCAATGTGTTGGGGCCAATAAAGGATTGGTCTTTTCACATTCAGTAATAATGCGACATTGTAACCCTTTGATGCCAAACCAAATTCAGTTTTCATTTTCGATGATGTGATTTGTGAAAAGCAGGATATTATCCGATCATTTTTTTGTATGGGACGCCATAAAGATGTTGATTGCTTCTATCTGCACGCTATTCACGAGTTCCCCCAAAAAGCTAGTACGTGACAATACCAACTTCATCGTCATATTCAAAAGACGAGATGAAC